>OMNN01102597.1:22827-33874 GCA_900302755.1 Chromis chromis
TTCTAGATGTACTCCCTCAACATCCATCACCTCTTGGTTCATCTGTGCAGCATTGGCTTGGTTGTTGCTGGGGGATGTTTCTGTCCTTCCCTCTGTGCATGGGAGAAAAGAAAGACATGTAAGATTTAAGATGAGTTCATACGATATGGACAGCTAATGTTGCTATTTGAATATTTCTGAGGGTGGTTGGGGAAAATGTCCTCCAGGCAAACAGTTAACGTTGCATTAACACATTTTTGGAAACATATATTTGGTGTTATGTCACCTAAACAACTGAAAGCTCATTAGTTTACATCCTGAAAACCCAAAACTATAAGCTAAAAGAGACCTTTATTGATCCCCTTGGGGAAACTCCTTCTCTGCATTGATCCATCCTATTCAAAGTTAACCTTAACTATACATACTAGGAGCAGTGGGCTGCCGCGGTGCAGCGCCCGGGGAGCAGTCAGGGGTTTAGGGCCTTGCTCAAGGGCCCACAGTGGTGGTGACTGGGACAAGCGGTCGCTCTCACTTTCACACCTCAACCTCTTGCCAATCCAGGGACTCGAACCGGCGACCCACCGGTTACAAGTTCGCTTCACAAACCACTAGGCCCCTCAGAATCAACCAGTGGTGGCTCCCTTAAAGTTCCGCGAAAATAACTTTTTTTGTTTCATTTTTGTGACCAAGTACTTTGTATAAAAAGTATTTTATATGTTTTGTTTTGTATCATTGTGACGTCCAACTACATGCGGTTCAGAAAATATCATGAGCTGACTTCTGCATCATGATTGTTTTTGTTAACGTGTGCTCAAAGATGAAACTTTTCATGGTGGCTTCACTTTTATTTCGTAGTTCAACTCATCCATATTCAGAAATTGTTTGATCTACTTGTCCAATATTGCAGATTCTGAATCAATGACATGATGATAAATAACTGTTAAAATGCCAGACTTTTATTTGTATTAGTTCCTGAGACGTTGTCATTCAAACGCAGCTTTAAATTTCAATGTGTGAAAAAATGTGGTTGCTGGACGTGCAATTTTAAAAATGTTTTAGCTCGGAAAGTATTTGACATTACAGGCTAAAATTTCACGAATGTCTTTATACATATCCATAGTTTATGATAAGAAATTGTTCAGTCAAATCAGAGATGGTCAAGCAGAAATTGTTCTAAAAATGTGATGATTTGAAATGAAATTCTAGCCTGCATTTGATCTATTTAATCTTGTCTTTTCATGGTTAAGTCTTATTAAATAAATAACAAAACTGTAAAAGTGTGCATTTACAGTTTTCCATCGGACACTCAACAAAGAAGCAGAAACTGTTTCTTCAAATAGTGTATCTGTTTTTCTTTTGTCTCAAACAAAAAACAAAAAAACACCAGACACTAGCCAGAGATACTTTTGAATAACCTTTAATAAAATGGTTCCCATATTTAGATACAAGAACATTTATTCACAGATGACGTTTATTAAATCGCTTCGAAATGTGCAACATTGTGTGTTCACAGTTATGATTCCATTTAAACTCACATTATACACCTGAATAAATTTAGAGTAGCTTTGATGATATGAATCCTTCATATCACTGATACATAGAGTTACAGACTTCAAAAGCACATCAGATCTGATCTTCTTACAGATGTTCCAAAATGCATTTGGGCAAAGTGACAAAGCATTTAACAACACAGCTGTACAATATACACAATATATACAATTATATAATATTAAATTATTATATATATTATAATAAACATTCACAGCAGCCCTGTTACTACTGAATTATTTATTTTAAGATCACTTTGGAAAGACTTGAAGATGAACTGAGAGTTGATTTGTTGTTATTTTTCATAGATTCACAAGTCAGAACTTGTCAGTGCCGTCCTTTTAGAACCACCTCCAGGCTCAACACAAAAAGGACGTAAACTTCATCCGAAGCTGTTCACTCCTTTGATCCTCACAACACACAACTGCAGCCGGTCCATTACATGGAGTCATGCACATATTCATCAGGTCCATCGAGTTAGGCATGTTAACAGCGGTAAGCGCCGCTGGAATTTCTTGTGGCATTAAACTGTCAGCACCTGTCCATGTTCTCTCTCTGCAGCACACAGCTGAGCAACTTTTGGAGTGTTGATGTGAAACCAGACCGCCTTGAAACAGGCCTAAAGAGGAAAAAGAGGGAAATAGTTTCTTTAGCTGTTAGGCTTGCATCAATGATTAGCAGGTCCAGTATAGAAACCACACCACAACTCCTCTCAAAGACATGAACCAGCTACTTACAGTGTTGGCGTCATGAGTAGGGTCTTTGCGTCTTTCAAGTCCTCCTCTGACTGATCTGCCCTCGCCCTCTGCTCCTCTGCAATCTGGTCCCAGATCTCTGTGTTGACCCACAGGGCTCCAGGTAAAGTCAGGCTGGCGCGGGTGCAGGTAATCCAGCGGCACAGGGGGCAGGAGACGGTGTAAATGACGCCCTCCAGCTTGGACATTTTTTCCAGGCAAGGGGCGCAGAAGGTGTGGTTGCAGTGGAGGACCCGCGGGATCCGGTGGCTGCGGGAATACTCGTAGCAGCACACGACACACTCGAGCTCCTCGTTTGGGAACATGGTGATTCCAGCACAGAGTGGAAGAGTCCTAGTAATTTATCAGAAGCCTGCAATATGACATGACAAAAATAGTTTAGTGAAATATGTAGGACATACTTTAAAAAAACAAAACTGTTCTGCGATAACATCATCTAAGAGCACAGTACTATTATTAACTACACACCTAAGAGCCAAGAGATGTTAAAATACTTACTTAGCTGCAGGATTGAGACTGTTTTGCTACTCCAAGTGAAGTCTCTGCTGCTCACAGTGAGGTTTGCCGTCACCTCGCTGAGCTCAGCACTCTTAAAGCACACTTCACCCACGGTGTCACGAGGGGAGGTGCACCTTTCCAAGGAAGGTTTGCCTCCAGGTGTTCTCTGGAATTCTACTGAGAGGTATGTGAGCAGTCAGTTAAGGAAGTAGAGTCTACGTCTATATTTTCTATTGAACTAAGAGTTATAGCCTTTGTGAGCCAGCTTGATTAATTATAAAGGCAATTTCCTTAGAAGTAAATAAAACTTGTTAAACAACAACTTGCTCAGGGTATCACTTATCACAGAAGGAGATTGAAGCAGGGTTTTATTAAATGCCCTGCCAAGCAGGGTAATTTATTTGCATTTACTATGAAAACATACAATGTCACACAAGATTAACTGAAGCATGGAGATTTGGGCATTTGCTGTATAATCACAGAAACACACTCCCATCATCATCAGTTTGTCTTTTTTTAAGATGGTGCCAAGAAAAGAAGAGCAATAGACAGGAGAATCTTCTGCATTCAGACCATTTTTCTGTTGAAACATTAGATACACAGTAGAACCAACTTTACTAAATGCAATGCACAACAGTAAATTATCTGCAATTATGTGAGCCGGGGCCACTGCCTGCCTTCGTGTTTGACTGTACTGCCCTGCTTAGCAAACAACAGACTTTTCCTTAGAACCGCGGCAGACAAGCCGGCTGTTTCTATAAATAAAGAACAAAAAACACAAAAGAAAAAAAATTATCAAAAAGAAAATGTAATATACAGAAACAAAATGTTGGTTCTCGACATGTGTCTCCATATTTGGACCTATATAGACTGGTGCTATACTGGTCAGCTAAGCCAATTTTAAAAAAGGTACTGGTCTCTGTTTACTTCTGTGCAGACATTGCTTGGCTCATGAGTTGACTCGAGAGAACATCTGGACTCGCATCAGACTGTATCAGTATCCGTTTCAGAGACTGATATACCTAATTTGCGTTTTTTATTTATATATATATATATAAGAAGAAAAACAGATATTAATACACCTTTCAGTACTCTGTTGTGGGCAGACTACTTGTGTAGCATCATCAGTTGCATGCACTGATGCAGAAAATAGACCCTACCGATGAGATAAAGCAGTACTGACGATTAAACGAGGCGTAATTTGTGCCACATAGTTGTGTTCCAATTTTCACTTTTGTGTGCACCTTAGTATTGCTGTTGTACATTGGCTTATCATTTCACACAGATTACCAAAGAGCTATCTGATCTCACACAGGTCATCAATCACATCATACATTTTCAATGATTGGGAGCGCTTTCCTATGAGCTTCAACTTGTGCTAAAAATACAAAGATGTATTCTTGGCACATTAAAAAAAAAAAAAATCTAAAAATATTGGCCAGGCGGTCTTGGACATGTGTCTTGTATACAAATGGGTCATGTGATCTTTCATGTTATGTAAAGTCTATCATCTGTGTGACTAAGTGCTCTATTTAACGTGGAAAAACATCTCTGCGACCCAGACATTCATACATATGCAGAACACTGAATGTCACCTGGGACGAGAAATTCAAGAGCAAAACTTGTTTTTTGATTGGCAGTTGCAAATTATGACACCTGATGCCCTGAAGCTCTCTCATGGAAATACACAAGTAACGTTTACATTATTACGGGAGAACAAAGCTGCTGATTATTTGTCCTCAGTAAAGCAGATTTCTGGTGTGACGAGCCCGACGGTATGGTGCAACAAACCATGACTTATCCGCAGCCCACAGTTCTACACTTCTTCACAACCCATGAGCCAAGTTTGCTTCTACGACTGATATAAACCACTGAAGCACTGAAGATTGGATCACAACCGCTTTAATAAACCCCTCCAATCCCCCAGCCCTACATTCACTCCCGTCCACCACCCCACCTCCTCCTCGTCCTCCTCCTCTCAGTCCTTCCTGGGTGGGTGGTCTTTGAGTTTCTGTCTTCCAAAGTCCATGGTGGTAGTAGGTGTGGTGGTGGTCGTGGAGGGGTTTAACCCAGGACTGAACATCCCTCCCCCACGTAGTGTATTTGTAGAATGTGGAGTCCACTAGCTGGCTCACCGGGGGGGAGAGCGTTGCCCTACCACACCGGCTCCTCTCACTCCTGGGCTATGCTCCTCAGCACGTACTTGACTGTGTAGGCAAACGCCGCAAAGCCTACAATCACAAACAAATTGGCCAGAGCCCCTCCTAGAAGTCCATGGTTGCGATTGGCCTGCTGCAGGCCCGGGGCGGGGTTGGCTCGCCCCAGGGGGACAGGACCTCCGTTGAGGGCTGGGAGGCCATAGTGGGCGTGTTGAGGGTCACCGTCAGGCACCACATCGGGTAAGGGTAGGGGCTGAGTGCGGGCGCTTAACTCCTCCTGGGCCTTTTGCTTCTGCTTCATCTCCTGGTGGAGAAAAGAGATCAGAGAATATTAGGTCAAAAGAGAGTAGACATTCCTGGCACAGCTTCACCTACTTCCAAGCAGCATGGTCCCTGATGGAGGCCACAAGCCAAAATGTGTTGCTTGAAGTGTTACCAGAGTTTTGATCTCTTCTAGATATCACACCAACAATCAGAAAAAGGAGAGAAAAACACCACAAGTCAGTGATCTCACACTTACGTCGACTACATCAGGAAACAGTTCGCAGAACACTTTGTCTTTGAGGTTGAAGGCCAGGCTTTGGGCTGACAGCTGTCTTTTCTGGAAAAACAACAAGAAGCACAACAAAAATTTGAGACATCACAAGTCATTCATGCCACTATTCTGCATCAGGACACGTTTATTTTAACTCACCGTGTAGTCAGAGGTCTCGATGCTGCCAAGGGTGGGTCCTTTTTCCACCATGAAGCTGAGCAAACCTGTGAGGATCGTAGAGACGGACCACGCAGGGTTCCATGTATCCGGATGGAAGTCTGTGATGGACAAACATAACCTGCAGGGACACAGAAAAAAGTTACAATAAAGTTCTTAAAAAGCAATGCAGACAGGTTTATAAATATCAATCCTCAAAAATGAATCTGAGGAATAAGAAACTGAATTCTCACCTTGTGTTACACTTAAATCTCCCATTTGGTGTTATCATATAGATACTTGGTGGTTTAAAGGGAAACTCCCGAGGGAATATGAGTTTTCCATGGTAATATCCTCCTGAAAAACAGATAAGACGTCACACGAGACGGAAAAAGAATCAGACTGAGTGATTAAGTAAGTTCAGTCAAATGGTGCCAACTTTTTGATGATCACGAGGTATAAACTTGTCTAAACTTGCTCATTAACAGATTCAGAGGTGTTTATTAACCGTCAGGAGTTTTTTTTTACCTTCATATGGAGTTTTCTCAGGACCTCTGACTACATAGTGCCTAAAAGAGACAAAAGGATTTTTCGTTAGTGACTTTTTTTCCAGATTTAAAAAAATGACATTACAATGTTTTTTTTATCATCGTTTGTTTTCCTTGGTCTTAACTGTTTTCAGGCACATTCATAGTGGTCGGGTAGTTAAGATGCCTATTAAACGACTACAAAATATATGTTATCGAGTTTTCTGCTCTAGACACACGTCACTGTTGGAGACATGGAAAGCAACTGAACAAAAAGAAGGCACAAATTTACTCTGTATATGTAGATATGGCAGTGCTAACCATTTTAAATATTTTAAACTAGGACTGAGGCATTAAATAGCTGGCACAAGTTAATTAAATCACAATTTTCCTGGCTAATTTCATAAATTCAATCATTAATCGTGTCAGTTTACTTTTGTTATATGCTGATTTGTTTGAATGACTGCCTAGTCTGCAACATTTGCTGCCATGACCTCAACAAGACTAATGTGCCCACATAAAGATTAAAATAAAAGCTGTATATGTGACCATGAATTCAATTGTTTCTTTTATTTTTTATAGCAATTCAATTTAACAGAAGTGTAGAACAGAAACATAAGGACTAGACTGAGGTTAGCAACCATCAGAGATGAATAGGTACAGTAAATTATGCAGACAATTACCGTCTAATATTAAAAACAATAACAGAAAATGCACCCTCATCAGTTTTTGTTTTCTGTAAGTAACAATCCGGTTCCATCAAATATTACTCATCCCTGTTATGCTGTGTAGACGGATGACACAAGTCATCTTTTGCATGGAAGCCTAGACGGTTGCAACACTTTTGTCTGACTGTTTCTAGGAAATGTTCTCCTTTCTCTTTAAAAGGTCAAATATGTGGACATTAACAAAATAAGAGGGCACGGTCCACTACTGCTCCACACTAGCGATATTAACTGAGCAGACAAATAATCCCTCCAGCATGGCCAAGCCAGACCCCATCCCTCCCTCGGCAGCTGTCAAGCCTTTTAGTATCTCAGTTTTACTTTGAGTAGGTTTATATCAACATAGAAAGAAGTAGCTTTACTGCTCATTCTCTCAGTCAAACTTAATGCGTATAATCTGCATTCAAAACACTTATTGTCTTGTATGGTTATAGGCTCATTTGGTATCAGTATGATCAAGCTGAGATAAAACCTCCATCCACAGCACAAATAGACAAAATACCTCAATATGACTTCACAAGAATTACTGAATCAAAACGTAACTGGATGACGAGGTTAGCATAGATTAGTCGCAAAAAGCACAACGTCTGACGTCTTTTATATATATATATATATATATATGTCACAGTAGAAATCGCGATGCAGGATAATCGCCGATTGTCCTAGGACAGATTGTGATCGGAGTCGCTCCTTGGACAAACTCAAATTTATTTTAGTGATATGATGTTAAAATAAAGGAAACAACAATATTCTTACAAATACAGCAAGAAAACACTCCTTTTATGATCAGATTAATGCATTACCATTTATGAGTTCATTATACTTATTTACAGTATTTACAGTCTATTCTGACTCTGACACTTTGCTGAACATGGTAGTCCAGCTTTTCTTGCATCCCTAACCCTCACCCTAACCATAATTAAAAGACTTCTGTTTTTAAGATTTATATTGTATTGGTTTTTGTTATTGTCCTGGTAGAATCACCGTTTGTCCTAGGAAAGATTGCGATCGTAGTCTGTACTAGGCCAAACAGCAATTATCCTGGATCGTTGTTTCTACTGTGACATATATTTAAATATCAAAACACAAACCGTGACATGTTTTCAGCCCACAAAAACAAATGATTTACATTTTAAATATATCCCGAGCACCAAGGGTGAAGAAAAATAAGACTATAATTAAGACACAGCCTGAATTTGCATGAACATGTAAATGAAAAACCCTGTTTGCCACAACTCACAACAAAAAAAGAGGAAGGAATAAATCATGATGGTAACATGCGACAGCTCTTATGAGGTGTCAAGCCATGCTTGAAGTTATATCATAACCTTAATAAACACTGACGCACTGCGGTTATGACTTTCCCTGGAACAGAAACTATTACTTGGCTAAATATATAAAACTATTAACTTAACTACTAACTTATATAACTTTTTTTTAAAGTATTTTTTGGGGAGTTTTTTCCCCACTTTTATTGAGAGAGAGAGAGACACAGAGTGAAAGGGGGGTATAGAGGAGAGTGACATGCAGCAAAGGGTCTTGAGCCGGACTCGAACTCATGACCGCTGCTGGCGACCTGTGCCCACATGGTAACACCTTAACTCAGCAAGCTATACGGCGGCCCGCAGACTGATAGCTTAACTTAAGATAAAGACTGAAAGTAAGGAGAAACCACTATCCTACACCTGTCCAAAGGTTAAGAAAATCTGCCCACAAGCATCTCCAAAGCTCACTGATCAACACGTAACCAAAGGGTAAAAAATGAGTGTTTGGGGTTTGGCAACTAGTCAGCATAAAGAGTCTCCACTGGTTGCTTGGCTGTAACCTTTTGATTGCAGATTGTTTTATCTTCTGACAGAGGCAGGCAAGTAGTTTCATATTCAACGGATGGACATGAGCGTGACATTAATCATCTTATACAATAATGTTAAATAAATAATTCACTAATTCTGTATAGATCAGTTTGCAGCTCTTAATAAACAAGAAAAACCTTTGGGTTGCCAGGTTTGTGGAAAATCCCTTTGTCTGATGTTTATTCCTACTGAAACGCAGATATACATGCGGACAAACTGTTGGTAACCTTCCGTTAAAGAAAGAAAAACCCACAATGGTCAGGATTGTGGCCCAAAACACACAGCTAAAAACACCCATGAACGGCTAGGAACAAAACACTGGACTATTCTGAAGTGGCCGTCTATGAGCCCTGATCCAAATCTTATTGAACATCTGTGGAAGGAGCTGAAACATGCAGTCTGGAGACTTCAACCTGAGACAGCTGGAGCTGTTTGCTCACGAGGAGTGGGCCAAAATACCTGTCGACAGGTGCAGAAGTCTCATTGAGAGTTACAGAAATCACTTGATTGCCTCAAAAGGCTGTGCAACAAAATATTAAGTTACCATCATTTTTGTCCCAGCCAGTTTCATTAGTTTGTTTTTTAAAACCTTAAATGATTTTCATGAGTTAATTTTCAGTAAATTTTTATTTATGATTACTTTTGTCAGTTTCAAGTTATTTCAGTGACCACTGAGGGTTTTTCTTTCTTTAACAGAAGGGTACCAACAATTTTGCCCACGTGTATATATACAGTATTTTGGCAATGATCAAAGGTGTCTAACATTCAGTAATTCCTGTTTGTCCATATGTCATGAATGCAGCTTTAACTCTGACTCTCTATTTACATATTAGCAAACAGACGCACTATGCCCCAAGTTAGGGTGTGCCAGGGTGGGTATAGGTGCTCTTACAATCAGAGGGCTGTTTATGAGGAGGTCACGAGCTTTATGAAAAGACTTGTGTACTTGTCAGAGAACTATAAAAGCTGCCCCACCTGGAGCCATTCCAACATTCTCCCAGAGACCTCCACAGTTGGTCCTCCTCTGGGCTGACAACTTGATTGAGCAGCCCCAAGGCCGCCTCCGTCAGCAAGGGAGAGAGCACAGTGGGAGGCACTTCTGCAGGATATGGAGGAACTATCTGTGGAAAAGTAGTGCAGCAGCTCAGTATAGCAGAGCGACAATGACACAAAATAACCAGAGAATGAATATGCACTATGAAAAGCTTACCATGCCTAAACAAGTGAAGAAGATGTGGACATAGTCAGCAGCTGTGGGGCTGTTCAGTGTCCCATCCAGATGGCCCTGTTATATAATGAGGAGTTTTTCAGTCCAGTGCTTTCTGGCTACAATCACACATACCAGTTAACACATTCGAGCTTTCAGCCAAATTCTTTACAAAACCACTTGGGTCAGTATAAAATCTGTGGGGACATTTAAAAGAACAAGTATTTACCAGCAGATTGAATCCAAATTTGATCTTCTCAAGACAGGAGACATACTCTTCTATAGATGGCAGACTGGGAGCTGGTACTGCAGGAGAGATAAAGTTAAACACTTACCAGACATCTATAAGAAATAGTCTGTACCTATGGGTGGTTACTCCCCAGTAATTACTTCCATAATTACATGCGTCTGTGGAAAGACAAACTTGTCAAGGACATTACCACTTTTCTTTGAGTTGTTCCTCTTGAGCGCATTAGCCTTCTTCTTCTTTTCCACTTGTAGAGGAGGTGCATTAAATGCAGCTGACAGTTTGCCCATGAAGATCTCCATGTCGTTTATAACATGGTTTAAAATCTCCTGAGGAAAGGAATAGAAGAATGAAAAACACTCTGAAAGCGTGTAAGAACAGGTTTCCCTTGAGATGAGACACATACACCAATCAGGCATAACATTATGAGCACCTGCCTAATATTGTGTTGGTCCCCCTTATGTGGTCAAAAATGCTCTGAACCATTGGGCATAGACAAGAGGACCTCTCAAGGTGTCCTATGGGGTCTGGCACCAGGACTTTGGCAGTGGATCCTTTGGGTACTCTGGCTTGTGCAGTGGGGCCTCTGTCAATCAAACTTGTTCCACTGCATCCTGTTGATGCTTGATCAGAATGGGGTCTAGGAAGTTTGGAGGTCAAATCAACATCTTGGGCCATTGTCATGTTCCTCAAGATGTTCCTGATTGTGTGATGTTTTTTGCCATGTGGTGGGGGGCATTTTCATGTGGGGATAGGCCAGTGACATTTGGGATTGCCATTTGCATGAGGGAGTGTGCTTGTTCTGGGACAATGTTTATTTGGGTGTCTAAGTCTCATCAACATGGATGCCACAATCCA
>OMNN01102599.1:1906-36061 GCA_900302755.1 Chromis chromis
GATTTTGCCATTCATGTTGATGAGACTTAGACACCCAAATAAACATTGTCCCAGAACAAGCACACTCCCTCATGCAAATGCCAATCCCAAATGTCACTGGCCTACCCCCGCAGGAAAATGCCCCACACCACATGGTATAAACATCAAACAATCAGGAACATCTTGAGGAACATGACAATGGCCCAACATGTTGATTTGACCTCCAAACTTCCTAGACCCCATTCTGATCAAGCATCAACAGGATGCAGTGGGACAAGTTTGATTGACAGAGGCCCCACTGCACAAGCCAGAGTACCCAAAGGATCCACTGCCAACGTCCTGGTGCCAGACCCCATAGGACACCCTGAGAGGTCCTTTTGTCCATGCTCAATGGTTCAGAGCATTTTTTGACCACATAAGGGGGACCAACACAACATTAGGCAGGTGGTCATAATATTATGCCTGATTGGTGTATGTGTGTATTTTGGTGGAATTTTAATAATATTAACCTCAGCTACCATAATGCATCAATAATACACTGTGTACAGAAAACAGGTCCTTAAGGACAAAAACGTTCCCACTGAAACCCATTAAAACTGCTATTTTCCTTCCCCCTGCCTTTAATGCTTCCTTACAGCATTATGTTAATAAGTTAAGACGTCTGAGGGTTAAATGTATCTCTTGCTGGATGTTGTGTCTTCTTCTACGATTAATATTTATATTTAAAGGAATATGATAACTCACTTTAGAATTTAGTTACTAATATCTGCTTAGCTAGTTGCCATCAGCAGGCTTTCCTGAATTTTTTTTTTCCTCCACAGGGATTTATTTGAGCTACACTACCACCTAAATAAGTTATGTGGAATAACTAACTGAATTATCAAAATGCCATTTCATCAAAATGGATATTTTTCTTTTACAAGTAGGGAAATCAATGAGTAAATTGAGTTTTAATTTTAGCTAAATGTGGCCATGGCTATCAAAAATACTCTGTAGCCTTAAGGACTTTCTGTAAATAGAGCAACAGAGTGAAATTTAAAATGTCACCATGCAGCTTGAAGGTTAAAACAATCCTGTTAGTAGCTGATATTTCATCAGACTTAAACATTATGAGCAGGAGGTCAGTTTTGAGCTGCATCCTGAGCAGCCAGTTCGAGGTACACGGCCGGTTTCTCACACGAACGGACCTTGTTACGTATTAAACCTAAGCTGGTTTAATTCCTTAATTAGAAGCTGTGTCTGTGTCATTGTTCTGCTTTTTTCCCTCAGCTCCATTTTTAATTAGCCACAGTTACCCAAATTTACACATGCAGAGCGGTGAAGCTGTAAACTTACAGTGTAAAGGTTGCATTGTGATTAACAAAGTAGGAATGCTGCTTTTTTGGGGGTGTGGCTGATTCTTTCTGTACATTTTTTTTTTCTTTTTTCGCCCCCTTGAAGCAAAGAGGCAGTGAAGCAGACAAGCAGCCCTGCATGCAGCCGGCAGTGAGCAGCGAAGACGTCCAGCAAAATGGAGGTAGTCAAATAGACAGAGGCATTGAGCGTCAACATGCAGACAGACAGGAAAACTGGACCGGCTCAAAGATACACATGGAATACAAATAATACACAGACTGGACAAACAGCTGGCCAGACAGACACACAGTGAGACTGATGGATAAGAAGACAGCCACAGTAGTAGGGACAGACCTGCTGTCTCTCCACGCCTGGAGGACACTTTGTTAGGAGAAGCTAAAGCTAATTCCCTGCTGTGTTTAGTCACTTAGGGCCCTTTAGGAGCACAGAAAGAAGCTTTACTCCCCACCAAGGAAAGGGAGAGCGAGTGAGGGGGGGAGGTCCAGGGTTTTCCAGGCAGCCTGATAGCATCTGGATTCTTTCATTACGACACAAGGCAGAATTATCATCCAGAACATCTGAGTTTACCTCCATCCATCGGCCCACTCCAATCATTCCTAATGCACTCTGTCTCCCCCGCTCGTCTCTCCCCTCCCGCTCAAATCAGACATTTTATCCTTTTACTCCCTCCGCCGCTCTCTGTTTTTGCCTTTCCCCTTTATTTCATTTGCCACGTTTCTCTCTTGCTCTTATTCTTTCTCTAGTTAGGAGGGAACACGACACCGTTAAGTGTATTTTCTAACATCCTTTCAGCGACGTTTTCACACCTACGTTGGCCTAAATTCTCTGTGGTGAGAAACGTGATAATTCCTCCCCACCGGATGTTGCTCTTTCCCAGAAGTTGGAGCTAATTATTTTTTGCAGAAATGCAGCCATGCAGGTGTCTTTTTACGTCCAGGTAAAGGCTGCGGGCCTACTTCAGCATCGCAGCGCACGTGGAGATCGATTACCATTTAAAATTCAGAGCAATGAACCTGAAGTTTAAACAACAATGAAACGATGATGGAGCTTTAAATGACTGAGCTGTGGATGGATGGCATATGCAGCAAAAACAAAGAAGGCGTTGATGAGTTATAGTTAAAGTAATAGGTGTAGATTTCAATGGGTGATGCAGGGGTTACGTCCCCTTTAGTATTTAGAACATGTGCAGTTGTCCCCCCTCATAATCTGTATATGTTCCATTATATTTGGTCACCTGATGTCTGAATTTTGTGTTTTTCTTCACCAAAATAAAGACATTTCCACCATAAATTGATGCAGAAAACCTACATCCATCCTCACAGTCTAACTAATGCTGCCAGAAAACGAGCAAACAGGGATAATCAATATTAATTAACCTATTCTACTGCTAAGCATTGTTAGTAAACTCCATAAAACAATCATTTAGATAAATAGGTTGGTGCACATGACATTAAATAGGCCTTTTGCACAGGGGACTGTATTTTTATGTGGTGCAACCCATTTGCTTAACTGCTCTGCACCACAGGTGAGCTTTTCTTGCTAAAACAAGCCTTAAGGTGAGAGTCTATGTGCTCTATAATTTTCCCCAACACATACATACTGTAGGCTACGTCTCCTATGCGGCAGTTTTGCCTTCTCCTGTTCCTGTCAGTAATTATACGCCTCTGATTAACTCCCAGTGAATAATGCATCCAGCCGGAGGAGTCCTCTCTGATGCCTTTTTTTTTTTACCCCCCCTTTACTCTCCCCCTGCGGTAGATAGGCTCAGCCTGGGTCTCCCCCCGCAGTGTGACCTGCAGGTGACGGGGAAACCTGCCATCTATGCGCCCGGAAACCCTTCGACGCCAACGCGGCGCAGCACGAGCTAAAAATAGTCCACTGGTGATAAATAATAAAACCTCTCCCCATATGCCAAGAGTCCCTCTACTTTCCCCCCAGTCTGTGCAGCTAATTGTATGACTTAATTTGCCGGGTGCGTGCTGTAAAGAAATGTAAGCGCTCAGGCTATTAATGGGGTGGCCTTTCTGAGGGAGGATAGCACTTAATTTAGCCCCGAAACCAAATTAGGATTAGAAAAATAAACCTAGAAATTGAAAAGAGATCTTGATCTTGTTTTAGGTAGGCTGCAGGGGTTATTACTATTATTGTGGGTGCATGAGGGGAAACACCATCACATGTCTGACCTGTATAAATTAGGTGTAAAGAAACTACCTCACACAGTTACCTATAATAGTGTAACTCTGTGTAGCTGGTATTAATCAGCTCTCACAGTCTGGTCTGCAGCTGCTGCACGACCCCGAAAGAATAGAAAGCATTACTCCTGTACCAGCATCCCTGCACTGACTACCTGTTAAATACAGAACTGATATTAAGCATGGGTTGACACCTGGGTGCATTTCTGAACTTCTCTCCACCTTCAGAATCAGAGCAACTGCTGCATGATCACCTGTAAGGAGAGACTGGAGGATTTGCTGCAAAGCTTTCAATCAATCAGATGCACCTCCTCTATTGACATTTTAAAGAAAAATCTCAAGACGTGCATGATTTCGATGGCTTTTAGTTGCTCTTAATGGTCTTCATTTTTGATATTTCATACCCATTTAATCTAAGAAATGGGTTTTACAAGCTGCTTGCCTTGCCTTTGCAAATTGATTTTTACACATCTCTACCCTCTCTTGCCTTTTTGCACATATCTCTGCTGCAGCCTGACTGATAACATGTGCAACACTTAGGTGAACCTGTCCATGCAAATAAACCTGATCGGATTCAACACAACCTGACTTCAATCTATGCAATGATTCCAGAACTTAAGAGACTAAAATCAATCCCTTCAATGACAATGCTGAGCTATAGGCCCTGCATTAGTAGCTATTAATGCCATATATTCCATCCATCTAAATGCCATTACTTGTTTATTACTGAGCTCTCTGCCTGATCAGCATTCTCTTATCATCGCTCTCCTATTTAATATAATTAAACATCCCTGCAGGATTGCTCTTGCAGGCTGCCTGTGTACATTTAAGACAGAAAATGTAAGAATCATGCCAAATCAAAGAGAAAGCGGTACCGTCCTGCGTGGAGAGAGAATGACACGGCGCTCCCTGTTTTTTTTTTCTTTCTTTTTTTTTTCTCGTGGCTGTCTGGTCACGATTCAAAGCCCTCACAGTGGGGAGCTTTGTGTTGATGCTGCTGCAGCTGAAGTCCGCATGGGAACCCCCCCACCACCTCCTCCTCTTCCTCCATCACCCCTTCTCCTCCTCTCCTCCATCTTTCCCTCCTCTTCATCCCCCTGGTGCTCCTCCTCCTCCTCCTGCTTCCCTCTCGCCTCTCTTCTCTCCCCTCTCTCTCTTCTACCCACGCACGGCTCTCCACGACCAAGAGGCTAAAAATAGCACCAGGAATCCCCGCATCAATTCAGAAGGAGGAGGAGGAAGAGAGAGAGAGAGGGGGGGAGAGATGGGGGGAACGTCAGCTCACACAAGGTCATAAAACCCCCTCCTCTTCCTCCTCCTCCTCCTCCTCCTCTTCTGGTGCTTTTCTTGATTTGTCACAGCTCCCATCAGCGTTTTTTTTTCTTTTTTTCCACCGTGTCAGATTTGATTCTTATCGCCCCGAATTGATAAAATTGTATCGATCCCCCCCCTTCTCCTCCTCCTGCAAATCATATTAAACGCCCCTCCTATAATTAATTTCACGACTCACAGGTGGGAATGAGATTTTCACTGCGGACTAACACACACACAAAAAATACTTTCCATATTTTTCAGATTGTTGGAGGAAAGAAAAAAAGAAAAACAACAGAGGAGGAAAGAAGAGGGGAGCAGCCAATAGCTGTAACAATAAACTGAGCATGTGCTTGCAAAAAAAAAAGAAAAAATTCAGAGCGTGTATCCTCCGTTATTCCACAATCGACAGGAGCCCTGCAAAGACTGGGAGAGCCCCTATTCTTAGCAGGAGATTGATTCTTTGCTGTCATTTGTAATCATCGCTGATGTGTCTTCTGCAAGCAGAGAGCCTGAGCAACCATCAGATAAAAAGGTATGTCCCTCCTTTTCCTTCTCCTTTCCTTCTGATCCTTCATTCTCTTTTCTATCAGTTTGGAAAAAGAGGAAAGATTGCAGGATTGCAGGGTCTCCACTTTATTTGCATTTCCACAGCACTAGTGCATGACTTTTGAATGGTGGATTTGCCTACATCTCTGTGTTATTATCTGATTCAAGATTCCTAATATGCACAGTGTGTGTATATATTCCCCTGCAGATGATAGGAGGTGATCAGTTTAAAGATGCGTTTCCTCATGAAAGGGCTTTCTAAAGGAGGTTTCGTAAGATGTGTCTGAAGTGTCCAGTCCACCTCTTCTTCCTGCTGCTGCTGCTGCTGGTGGTGAATATTGGGGGGGGTCAATTGGTCACCTCCTTTGTGTTTGTTGCGGCTCTGATGATGAGACGGCGACCAAAGTCTTTGAACCTTTGCATCAGTGATGAGCTCGCTCCACCTCTCTATCTCTCATCACCATATTTTACAACTGGACAAACTGAGGGCTCTCTTGTCAGAAGGCTGACCCCCGTCCGCCCACACAGCAGCGCATGGCTGTGCACGTGCAAACACACACCCTCCAAAAGGCACACCTATAAGCATAACACCATACACCTATACGCACACGTACTGTACCTCTCTCTCACACACACAGCAGACTGCATTATAAATGGACCTTGCCCTGTTTTTTCCCCTCCTCTTTCTCTTTGTTCTCTCCACTTCCCCTCATCATCAGCTGCTCCATTTAATGCAGTGACAATATTGCGCTGTGTGAAAAGAGCTTGATGGTCCAGTGCTCCTTGCGAGGCCACGCCGGAGGAAAACAAGGCAGGTGTTTTGTTGTTGTGGAAGCAAGGGGACGTCATGTAGAACCAGCATCAGACAGGAACCCCCTCTCTGTCACTGCTGCATTAACGCTGCCACACCTTGATCAGAGGTAGGAAAGAGTGTACAGCCTTTTAAAGCTAATGAGATGACAGCTCACGTGGAGACTTAAAAGGTTGTCACATTTAGATGAAGGCTTTAGATTTTAGATTTTTTTTTTCCTGTGCTGGCTGACTATGATATACAGCATCTCCTTGTGTTGTCATTCATGATGTTATAATTAAAAACCAGAGCAAAATCTAATATTACAGTAAATTAATAGCCCTTGTTGAAGAGGAAACAACCATTACAAGGTGGCGGCTTCCTTGTGTGTTGGGGGTGTTGTGTGTGTGGACCAAGGTGACTAATTGCCCTCCTCCTCATCCTCTGAGATGGATGACAACACTCACCCCTCTGCCACTCTCTGCTCACGGCCATGTGTTAGGATTACTCAGGACGCTCCTTCAGTATCCCCTTATTCAATTCCTTAAATGGGATCTCATCTCACCTCATCTCATCTCAGATGTTACCTGGCATGCCTGGGCATTACAGCTGCTGCCTACACGGGCCACTCTATCACTCCTCGCTCCTTGGCTTGGTTTGGGGCTCTAATAGAAAACACTTCATCACAGTTGTCCGCCTTGCAGGACTTTCCACCCATTTATGGGACGGTGGGATGCAAACATGTCAGCGGATATTTAACAATGACTCCACCTGCCTCCTTTCTGACTGATGGCGAAGCTGCTTAGTCATTTGAGTACCGGAGCGAATCTAACTAATGATCTTAGCTGTCAGAGATGAATTCCACCATTGGGCACAGGGCCCTGCCTCGGCCCCTGGCAGCCTGCATCTCACAGACGCACTGTCTTAAGCCTGCCCCTTGGTATCATCTCACACCGGCTGCACCGAGTGCGCGATGACGCCGCAGCCCGGGTTGAGTCACGACTCCTCTCTTATCTCCAGGATCGCAGGTAGTTAATCATGTGTGGAGCGTATCAGCGTTTGCACAGGCCAGCCGCCTCGGTCCAGCTGCACCAGTCCACCTGAATATGTGTCACATCATTCACTGGTCACAGCGCTGTAACGAGGGCTGCTGTTGTTCCTGCTGCACCGAACTCTCGGTCCTTGAGGCTTTACTCCAGCAAGTCATTGATGGGGAAGATGACAGCCATAGCAGTGACATGCTGCGAATTGACAGACTAATTCAAGATGGCTGCCTTAACCTCAGCCATCACACATGATGGATAAGAGAAACACTGGGCAGAGGTTCTCACTCAGGAACAGCTTTGCTTTGTCACAACACTTTGTATTCTTTTCCTGTACTTATTTCTTTTTTTAATTTCTATTCTGTCTTTAGAATAGCTGCTGGTTATACTAGTAACTCTTGACTTGTATTTGTATTGTAGGAGACAGAAGAGGAAATGTCAAGTTCTCTCTAAACTAAACTTCAAAAGCCCTGAAATTTAAGCTTAACATAATTTTAACCCTTAAATGCAAACCATAGCTCATTAGTGACCCCAGACTATATAACAGACTATTTTCAGCTAAACAATAATCTCACTGATATTGCTCAAACTGTATGTTTTTGAAAAAGTTATGTTATAAAAATGTCAGAAATGACATCAAACATGGTCTTTTGTTAAGCTACCTAAACAGTGATACAGTTGTCTGTTTGCCTTTTTGTCACAGTAACATGACGGAGCTGCAGCTAAATACAGGTTTAACTCAGAATTTTCTTTGATTTTGGAGGATTTTGATAACAGCAGCTTTACAAATTAAGATGTACCTCAAATTACTGATGATAGGGAATGACTTTCTGTTTTTGAAATCAGGGCCGCAGCATGAAAATGACAAAGCTTTGCGCAACACACGCTGCAGTAACACTGAGTATATGACTAATGTGACTAATCTGGGATTGGTGGAAATCACTCGATGACAGTTTACAGTGAGCTGTGTGCAGCAGAAGACAGTAAAGCATAACTTTTATCAGACTGCACTGAGAAACACGGATGAAAACACATCTTTGATTGCAACAAAGGAAATAAACATAGGTAGGCCAGCGACATTTGGGACTGCCATTTGCATGAGGGAGTGTGCTTGTTCTGGTTTTCCAGCAGAACACCACATAGTACCAATATGATCAATGTTATTCACTTCACCTGTCAGTGGCCATAATGTTGTGGCTGATCAGTGTATTTGTGTGTTTTATTATTGTTAGTACAGTGTTCTGAAAACTGTGCTACAAGAAAGTGTTGCTAGAGATGCAATGTATGTAGTAGTGCCTGATCCAGGCATTTGAGGGTTGAGATGTAAATACGTAAGATAAGCTGATAAGCTGAAGAATAATGTGGGTTTTAGAGGAGGTTGAGTATATTCTTGAACTTCTAAAGCAAAGGACAGCACATAGGGGTTATCTGAAATAAATAACAACAATAGGGAATGTCAAATCAATTGTGTTTAAGGAGTCCAAAATTGCAGATATGTCTGTTTTAAACACCCTCGTCAGTTTGGATAAGGAGAAACACCAGTAGGCGTTTTCCTTTGAAAAGATATTTTAAAATGTTCTCTGTTGAAAAAAAAAGTTTAGAATAGTTTCAACAGTGGACGATTTTTTAACGACTGAAGACAGTGACTGATCATTCACATTTTGACCATCTTTTAATGGAGTATGCAATAGAGAACACTTTCATTCTCTAATGTTTAAATAATAGCCTATTATCCGTTTGGAGCTTTCCCAAAAACAACAACAAAAGATCTAGCAATGAGGTGCAATTGGAAAAAAAATTATGCAACAAGTAGGGATCATACTGACAAACTAAAAGTTGATTCTAATCTACTGCACTAACTGGCTATTGCAGAGAAAAATACACGACCATTGTAGCCTATTTCTTATTCTGGAAGAGCAGAGGGCATGTTTAGCATTTAGAGTAGTAGCAGTTTTAACCCCGTACTTGTGCACTTGTTGATTTTACATTAAGTGCTCTGATTACAACATCCTGGAAGCTTCTTGTTGGCATCCTATACATGTCCAAATGTGTCACATTTTACATGAATCACTTAACGTGTTGAAACTAGATCTTTGTGTAGAACAGATTTTGCCTCCCAGAGCAATATGACTTTGGGGAAATACTTTCACAATAATCCACATCATCTCTCTTTCAACCTATGACTCAACAAATGATTAAAATGAACAAACTAAATTGTGTTTTGTGACACATTGACGCATTTTTGCTGGTTAGAAAGAGGCTCAGTTTCAACTAGAAATCAACACTGAAATCCTGGTTGGTGCTTGCTGGATCCCTTTAATACGCTAAGTAGTTTTCACCCTCAGTACAAACTTAAACACACACCAGCTCTCTAAATGATATCGCTAGGAGAAAAAAAAAAAAAAGATATAGATAAAAATGTGTCTTTGTCACAGTAAATTAATAGAACTCTGGCGTCCGTACCTGGGTAATTTCACAACTGTGTGCAATTTAATCCTATGAAGCTGAGCTCAAGCCAAAGTACACTACAGTTTAGTCTTACAGGAGCAAACTTAATCCTAAAGACATCATGAGGTCTAGAAAGACAGTAACAAGGAGATGGACTCCACTTTGAACCCACTTGTGTTCAGTCCAAGTGTCTCTGAGTTAGTCACAGTCAGTGTAAGTCACACCTGACAGTTTAAACCTGTAAACGTAAAACTGTTCACATTAATATTCATTAAAACCTAATGGATACTTTACACAACACTCACTGTAATGTCAAGAACAATAAAATCCTGCATCTATCTGCAGCATCGGAGATTATGAGACATGTATGACTTATCTTTCAGTGTGGATGATTCTGTGTGGAGATAATAGGCTAATCTGTACCTGTGTGTAATTATTTTTTGGTTTACTTCAGAGCACAACACATTTTCTGCCTTTCTCTTCTTTTCAATTGAACTCTTTTGATCTATTCTGTGATGGCGCACCTGCTCTTTTTAGATATCTCCCTCTCTCTACTGTTTCCCCTCATACACATCCACACACACTATCAGTTTCTGCCTCTGTCTTTCTCTCACGCACACACAAATTCTTACACATCTCTCTGCTTGGCCCTGGTTGGTTTTCTCTTTCTCTGTAATTACAGGCTTCTTATCTACTTCCTATGTTACGTGCTACAGCCATTGGCCTCCTCTGTGTTTCCTCCTCTACCATTTTAGTGTCACAGATCTTCCGCTGCGTCCTTCTGCAGCATCCAACAGAGATGCACAATATGCTTTAAAAAAAACAAAAAAACATTGCTGGACTGAACAAGAGACGCGGAGAAAAAACAGAAAGACAGAGAGAAAATGTGGGCTTTGGCGAACATGGCCGGTCGGTTGGTGAATGAGTGTTTGTGTGTGTCCAGGAGTTGTAAAGTTTGATTTAATTATTCATGTGGAAGCAGTAACATTGCTTCCCAAACTAGCAAATGAAACTCCATCTTGCCAAGCAACTCACACAGGTCACAGCGACCAATTACTTAATGAAAATGATCAGGTTTCTAATGCAGCCTTGGCCGCAGCTCTATTCCAAATTCCTGCAGTACTTTACGTAGCTATAAAACAGAATGTATACCACAGCTTTCTTCCAGTGGTTAGATAAAGTGTGCCACCGCTGCAGTCTTTAGGCCCATCAAAAACTCCAAATGGCTGAGCCAGCTTTAAGGAGAGGATTATTACTTATTAAGAATGGTTAATGTATGATGTAAAAGTTGGCTCCGGCTTCTTCTCTATCCCTTCCTGTCTCTCTAGCTCAAACTCAACTTCTCTCTCTTGCGCTGAAATGCAATATTTGCCTTATTTATGCCTATATTTTGACATATCGGCCCATTCTTAAAATGTGAAACTAAAAACGATGAAAAACTCATCTTGAATGCAGCACGTCCAAACACTGAAAGAGTTATTATTCATTCAACTTTTCCATAGCCTACTGACTGTAAAGTGAAAAAACTCCATAGGCCTTGGTCAATGAAAATATTTACTCTAAAGACGTGTGGTTTATGTTCAGAATATACACCTTTCAGGCATAACATTATGACCACCTGCCTCATATTGTGTTGGTCCCCCTTATGTGGTCAAAAATGTTCTGAACCATTGGGCATGGACAAGAGGACCTCTCAGGGTGTCCTATGGGGTCTGGCACCAGGACGTTGGCAGTGGATCCTTTGGGTACTCTGGCTTGTGCAGTGGGGCCTCTGTCAATCAAACTTGTTCCACTGCATCCTGTTGATGCTTGATCAGAATGGGGTCTAGGAAATTTGGAGGTCAAATCAACATCTTGGGTGACTGTCATGTTCCTCAAGATGTTCCTGATTGATGTTTTTGCCATGTGGTGGGGTTTATTTTCCTGCGGGGGTAGGCCAGTGACATTTGGGATTTCCATTTGCATGAAGGAGTGTGCTTGTTCTGGGACAAAGTTTATTTGGGTCTCATCAACACGGATGTTAAAATCCAAGGTTTTCCAGCAGAACACCACATAGTACCAATATGATCAATGTTATTCACTTCACCTGTCAGCGGTCTTAATGTTGTGGCTGATCGGTGCCTCTATTTATGAAGACGAGTGGAGACTTCAGTCAAGTTTTCTTTATTCAAAAAGTCATTAAGCAGTGCAATTACAGTCTGCAGAACAAATTCAAGGTGCAGTATTTTTATACAGTCACTCAATGAAAGACAGACAAATGCAAAAAAATACAACGTGACCCTGAGTTGCAGAGTACTGAGGGAGAATGTGAAGACTGGAGGCAGCTGAGTGTTACACAAAACTATTCTGAAATTGGCAAATAATAACAATAATAAAAAAAAGCATCTTGGCACAGGTGAAGGACCAGTCACTCAATGCATCAAATTCAACAACTAGAGCACCCACCACATACATAACATCTGTAAAATATACATGTACAAATACACAAACATAATTCATGCATGAGTAAAATCCATAATGACTGCACATGCCGCTCTGTGTGCATTCATTTTCCATCCACTACTGCTGTTTTCTCAGTTCGTTATTTCAGTGAGAAGAGCCAGGCTTCGTGTTTCTGATGGCGGAACTGTTAGCTTCTCCTGCGTAGATGCAGGACGGTTATAATGAACGGACTGGCAGTGCTGAGCAGGCCGAGGCTGGGAAGCCTTGTCACACTATGAGAGTATCCCTGCTCAGTGCAGTGCTCTGTTAGGAAAATACACCGAGAGCCACAAGTTAGAGACGTCACACACATGCTCATGCTGGGTTAGTGCAGCCTGGTGATGAGCTTGATTAGGACTCACAGAAATCATGCAGCTGGAGTTAGTTTTTGGATATTTAGTGAGCTGGTAAGCAGATATAACACTGTGAGGGTTGCAAGCGAGGCCATGTTATACAATTTGCATTCATTAAAGGTATATTTATGTTTAAAAAAAAATGCTACTGCTACATATAAAATCATGTAAAAACTAAAGATTCAGTGTTAAGACCATCGATCTTGTTCACACAAGGCACAAGAGACAAACACATTATGTACACAATACTGTAAGACATGTTCAGGTATTAAAAGACAAAGCAGATTTTATTCTGTTTTTTCTATCATCAACAAATCACATGTAAGAACCAAAACCAGCCCTGTGTTAGTCCACTTCCATCCACTGTCTGCTGCTCAGCCCAACCCCAGTTTCCTTATGAAGATATCAAATGTTGACCTGCAGTAACACATTTTTGTCCACTTGGTGGCACCAGATCAAACCGTAAACACTGATAATGTGTGTTGAAAATGCCAACAAACAGTATAATTCAATTTTATATAGCCCCAGCTCACAATATAAGTCATCTAAGGGAACTTCACATAGAAAGATCAAGACCTTACGATAATATATTATAGACACCCCCAACAAATCCTACTATTCCCTCTGAACAAGCACTTTGGTCACACTGGGAAGAAATAAAAAACTATTTAACAGGAATAAACTTCCAGTTCAACCAGGTTGAGAGACAGTAGCTATTGACCTCCACTGAGTTGCTGTTCTACACATCCAGCAGACCTGAAAAGACCTTATTATTCATTTGGTTGTGTTTCTGACCACCTGATGAATGCAAGTCCAATAGTCACTTCTTTTAGCTCTATTTTTGGTCTCCACCAACTCCTGGGAGAAATATCTGCTTCTGTAGCTCATAAATGCTCAACTATTTCAGTAATTTAGCACTAAATCTGCCGTTTGGTGCAGTAAAACATTGAGATGAACCACAACAACAGCCTCCAAAGAGCCGAGGGGAGCTGCCAAGTTGGGTACTTGTGTCACCTTTCCAATTACACAGGCATTTTAACGTTCATATAAAAATATTGATTAGTGTGGTTTTAATAATAATAGTAACCCTCTAAACACCAAAACCTGCCAGCAGGTTTGAAAGGCATGTTGTCATTAAATAACTGCCAAAGTTACGCCATTTATAAGGACAAGAAGCTGTTAAGACAAAGAGAATTGTTGGATTCTCAACTTTCCAATGGTCATTGAACTACCCATCCAAGCCTAAAATCCTAATATTTTATCATTATACTTTTATTCTGCATGTCTCATTAAAAAATTTGTCAAAAACAAACCGTTTGCTCTAACCAGATTCTGTAGAAAACAAAGATTCTGTGCTAATCGACTCGACCGAACAGTTATCAGTGGCTCCGATATACAAAATAGTCACATGACCAAACTTTAGGGACTTTTTGTCTCAACTTGGCTGAACTGCCGGCTGTGTTTATACAGAGCTGATAGGAGACAAGTATGAAAATTAAAATCTAAGTAGTGAAATATCTATATTATGTAAAGCTCTCATTTTTTCAAGTATTGATATCACCTGTGAGCACCTGGAAAAATGTTGTCCATGTTGATTACAGGTTCTTTTCAAGTTTTTTTTTCAAGAAATTTAACTTTTGTTTATTCTTTGGTTTAGATTTATGACATATCTAGCTGTGTCATACAGAACAGATGACATGTTAGAACTATTTTTACTTCTAGCTATGGTGGTGCTGTTTCCATAGAGGTGCAGGACTTTATATTTCAGTGAAGAATGAGTCCAAAGTGAGTGAAAATGGAACTATATGCGGTTCAGAAGGTTAAAGTACATGACATCCTCTACATGTGACTCAATGTATTTGTTTGATAGTGTTTTAATAGTTCAACTCCACAGAGAATACTTGTTAGTAGGCTCATATCATTGCTGGTTTTGGTGCTTTCACAGTGTTTGCTGACGATAAGAATAATAAAGGATGTCACCACACTTATCCTGTGACTGTTTACAGGATTCAGAAGCTGTTTTCCTGAGGAGCAGAAGAGGAAGGAAGTCCTTGTTCCTGCTACAAGTAACTCACCAGGTTTCGGCTCCTCTCTCTGTCCTCTCGACCCCCCTGCAGTGTCTGGGACATCCCCTGGTGGGGCCGGGTGTAACAGAAAGGCCTGGAGGCTGGTTCACTGGTCCTGTATCTGTCTGATCGGGGAGGATCTGCTGTGCGGTACCGGTCCGCGGTCAGGTCGTTCCTGCGGTACCGCTCGGCCTCCCGCTCAGAGTACGGAGGCAGAGGGTCCTCGTCTTCTGGACGGTTGCTGGGCGACCGGCTGTAGTAGCTATCCTTTCCCCTGGAGCTTCCTTTAGAGGGAGTGTCACTGTCCTCGTCCACCCTCCCAGCTCCTCCCCGGCCCCTTGCCTTACTCTCCAGCACACTGTTGAGGAAGGCATCATCGTAGCCTCTGCTTTGAGGCAGTCGAGACGGCCGATCGCTGTCCCACGTGTCCCTTCTCTTTTGAGGCAATGGCGAGGGGCTGCGGCGACCCCAGCCGTCGTCCTCGTCCCTGTAGAAACGCCTGGGAGGGCTGTAATCCCGCTCATAAGGCCGTTCCGGAGGTTCAGCCCGACGACCTCGAGAGCCATAAGACCGAGCAAATTCCTCCAGCTCGTCCAGGGAGCCGGTTCGCCCTTTTCGGCTCAACGTCTTTCTCTGCAGGTGTTCTGAGCGAGGATTCCACCTGCAGCAGGACGGAGAGACACAACTCACACATGTTCATAACACAAGATATAAAAGTGGAGATTGTTCATTTTAGTCTTCCTGGCTAGTGTCTTTCCCCATCTTTTAGTCATTCTAGTGGCATCTTTCAAGGGATGCGGATGTCAGTCCTGACTAAAACATCTCAACCAAGATGGACTGTCATGAAATATTGTACAAGTCTAGATACTGAATCCTAATATTTTAATAATAATAATTTTACCTTTATTGATCACCTTGGGGAAATTCATTTTCTACATTTGACCCATCCTACTATACATGTACTAGGAGCAGTGGGCTGCTGCTGTGCAGCGCCCGGGGAGCAGTCGGGTTAAGGGCCTTGCTCGACCTTCTGATCAGAAGCCAGGGACTTAATCTGTTTCTCCACCACTGCCCCATTATTATCATTTTTAAAGTATCATTTTGATGATACTTTAAACTTTTCTCTGGCGTCAACCTCAATTTTTTCAGTACTTTGGTTTACGCCTAAATACCTGTAAATTCATGATACTCTCCTCAGTTGTATGTGTAGTGCAAATAGCAAAAGTTAGCATCCTAACAAACTAAAGCTTATATTTTTTTTGTTATCAGTATCTTAACTGAGAGCATACCAACCAAAGCATTTAGCTCAAACAACCTCTGTCTCCAAGTACAGACACTAGCTTAGCAGCAGATTCTTCAGCTAAGCATAACACTGCTCAGAAAAAAATACAATGAAAACAGAGGGAAGAGAAGAGGGGGGAAAATGGGGGGACTATGGGGGGAAAAACTAGCAGATAGCAGCCCACTCCACACAGTTAGTTTTCAGTGTATAAACAGTCTTGCCTTTCCTTTGTCTTGTTCTGGTCTGTCCTGTTTACCACTGTGATGTTTACCTGTCTGTTTTTTTGGATTGGAGTGGAGTTATTTTTGCCCTGGATCACCATCAGCAGCCCTTTGTTTATTTACATCTGCCCTTTTTTTTTGAAGATTTATTTTTGGCCTTTTATGAATTTATTAGATAGGACAGTGGATAGAGTCAGAAACGGGAGAGAGTGGGGAAGGACATGCGGTAAATGCCCGAGGTCGGAATGGAACCCAGGACAGCCGCTACGCCTCTGTACTTCACGACATAACCGCTAGGCTATCGGGGCGCCCCCTACATCTGCCATTTTTTTGGTAAGTTTTGTCTTTTGTTACCACACCTGCCTGCTGGTTGTGTGTGTCTGCACTTAGGTCTTCGCCTGACTCAGATGAATGTGTTTGGATTTGGAAAGCTTGTCGTACAAAATGAGCAATATGAAGACGACACCTTAGGCTCTGAGAAATCAAGGTTCCTGTCGTTAAAACTGCATTAAGCACAAATCTAGAAAACCAGATTACCACACATATCAAACATGCAAACACAGTCAAGCTAAACTTTCATTTGAGGCTTCAAACCTCACTTGCCCGGTTGAAAGTCCTGCACCTCTGTCAAAAATGCATATTAGTGTTTTTTTCTTAGTTTTAGTCTAGTTTCACTCCAAACTAAACATTTTAGTAAGGCTTTTGTCAGTGATATTTTAGTCTCATTTTGCTGCTTTTAGGTTTTACACCACAGCACTTTTAGGCCACAGCTGTCTCCATCTTTGTGTCCTGTTACCATGGTTACATGTGTTATTCTGGTCTATCGTTAGGTTAATGGAAAAGGCTCAGCATCCATGTTGCTCTGCTCTGTAGTGACACAACAGATAAGACGGTCTCTCCTTGGTTAATCTTGTTATCATTTCCAAACTCTGAACCGCTCTCACCCAGTCATACAGCTACATGCTCTCTTTAGGTTTGGATTAAGAAAAGATGCTTAAAGGTTAGAAAACGTTGATACAGTTATCCAACATTATTTCTTTATTAAACATCTAGAGGACCATTTAGATGTCATTAATCCTGGAACTCACTTATTCCTTTTAACAGTAGCACGAAAGCTGTCCAACTACAGCACGCAGCATGTGATTCTACAGATGCTGCAGCTCATTGAAAAACGCTTTGCAGAAAACAGTGATTAGTTAATTTGTGCATTTGTATGTCGTGAACATTATTGTTTAAAACATGTAATCATAGTTCCCATCTTGACTTTTTTTTTTTAGTTTTGGTATCATTTTAAACATGAAAAATTAGTTTTCGTTTCGATGCAATTACCACTGCCTCCTGACAAGTTGCCCCAACACATCCTACTGTTGTCAAGGAGTCTGTTTCTATTTTAATCTCACCTGATCTAGATAGAAGCCCTGTGATTGGCTAAAATCTCCCACCACATTTTTATAAAGTCTGAAAATGGGACCAGGATGAGATAAAGAAGTCTCACTTCTTCTCAGATGCTCTGAATGACAATAATATAACCACAAAAAAATTATCTTGTCACCAATTTAGTTCTGATTTTGTAACACTTTCCCTCCAAACCCTGCCGTCTATATCAAATAGCCTCTGCCAGAGTACAAATCTGCACCCAGATATACTGCTGTCTGCACATATGTCCTGTTCTTCAGTTTAAGTGTATCTCCTCACTCTCAGAAATACACTCGGTGTACTCAGACTGCTTCTGCACTATCATAAAACTTCTGCTCTCAGATTTGCGCTCTTCTGCTTGGATCTGAACTCACAAGTATAAGATCACTTGCTGGAAGTCATTAACTGCTACAGGAGTCTCTGTCATGGCCGCCTGTTGCTAGCAAAGGTGTTACAATGTTCTTGGCCAAGAACATAATCTGAAAGTTAGGCTTTTTTGCCCCGTGATAAACAAAAATGACTGCCTATTCCAGCTGTACACAGAAACAAAATAGCTGTTAACATAATCTGCAAAGTAACTGATGCTGCTATCCACATTACCTGCGGTCCAGTTCATCGTCTGAGAGGTTTCCTCTATCTCGTCTGGGTCTCCTGGTCTGTGTGGGTGGAGCTGCTCTCAGCAGCGACTGGTCGTCGAGGTCAGCGATGGGCGGCAGCGCCTTCATCTGGACCGTCTGGTAGGTGTGTCTGAAATCTGTGTTCCCTCCATCATGAAGAGAGCTCAGCTCTGATAAGCTACTGGCTGTTGGGACAGACACATCGCTAAAATGACATCTGCTGTTTATAAGATAAATACTGAACTGTCAAAATACACATCAGTTCTCAGGTGTTTTCTGAAACCATGCTCAGAATAGCTGCAATCAAACATAACATTTCACAGAAAAGGAGTAGAAGAGTCTGCTGGAGGTAATATAAGGGTGTGGAGGAGTAGATAATGATTATGAACTAGTTCATGGTTTGAGGTGGCTAACTGTATAATCACAAGGACTAATGGTAGCAAATTACTGAAGGCAGAAATGTCTCTTTTCACTATTACAACTCAATCTGATGAATAGGTTTGGTGATGGTCTTTATTTCTGCAAACAAATCCGTCCATCAGTCAGTCACGTATACACCACTCTGCTGCGGTAAATACTCACTCAGTCCTCCAAAGACACTCCAACAAATTCACTATTTCCTCCTGTTTGAGTTCGCAGCTGTGCAAAAAAAGTATTTTTTCGAAAACTGAAACAACACTTGTGTTTAAAGGAAGCGCATCACCTTTTCAAATTGTAATTGTGGTCAGAATGATCACGTGATACCTTTTTAAAAAATTATATCTTTATTCTTTAGCCCTGTTGTACTTTTGTAATTCTTGTGCTTCTTTCTGCCTTATCTGTATCCAGCTGCTGTAACGTGTGACAGTAAGTTTATCTTATCTTATCTTATGACCTAATGTAAGACAATAAATTATTTTTTTTGCACATTAGATTGAAATATGCAAGTGATGATGTAATATTGCATCAGCTGCGACTTTAAGCTGTATAATCACACGCAGAGTTGCAGTCATTCCTTACTGGTCACCTTTTCAATTTGTTTTCCCATCTAAAATGATAAACTAAAGAAGAAGAGGGGCTTCTAACAACATTTGTGTCATGTTACTAATGCGAGCCAATAACATATCATTGCAAAAAAAAGGTTAGGATTCCTTTTTCCCAAGATGTAGATCTTGAGTAAGAACCAGCAGGCTTGGGGCTGCCTGACACAGACATGCTAGGAAAGTCAGAAAGTATAAAGAGATGGCTAAAAATGTAATGTTTCCATGGAATCTGTTGGCAATAACAAATATACTCGGCCTTATCTATTACCTAGTACTTGTTTCTGATGAACTGGCAGACATTAAGCTGTAACTCCTGCTGCTACTGAGTCACTGTGGTGTAAACACTATGATTACACTCTGAGGTGTTCTGACACAGAACATAGTCAACTGGGGTTGGGCAACATGATGATATGTACAGTGAGTAAGGGGAGATTATATAAATTTTACCACACACTATTAGTGTAAAGGCTGACGCTATCTATTGGTGGACTAGGTATTTGTGAACAATGAGCAGAAAGACTATGTTTTAAGATTTTTGCATCAAAAAGGTGAAGCAGTTTCAATTTAAACAATATACAATAACAATTTCCCTGTTGATTTTCCAGAAAACGTATGAAATCACAATATGGAACGACCTACACCATGACAGAGGATTTCATCCATTTTGGTTTCAGATTTTTTTGGACCCCAAAAAAGATGTTAAGAAATGAATGTAAGGATTAGATGGAGACTAGTTAAGTCACACAAACCATGCACATAACAGAGAAACACTTAGACACACACACACACACGCCACACAGAAACTGTCCTAATCTGTGCAGGCTTACGTTTGAGTGCGGCCATCTTGTGGGATGGAAACTGAGCCAGCTCCTTCTCTATGTAGTACAGAACTTTCATTGAGTCCTGGTGTGGACTGGCTTTCAGTCGATAACCCCTGCGCACTGTGGATGTAACACACACACACCCATACATACAAACACGGACAAAACCATGCGATGACACACACAGATACACTTGAGTGTGTAATGCACAAGTATAAGAGACAAAAACAAGCAAACATGTTAACTGTAGATTAAATTCACAAACATGCATGAGGCCGACAGACTTAAGGATGAGAGATGGCAGATGGAATGAGGGTTAGTAAAGTCAGTGTTTTAGAAAGAGAGAAAGACGAGTGAAAATGGTCGTGATGAACCTTCAGAGACTCTAGATCCCACCTTCTGTCTGCATTTCAACTTTACTGTCTTGATTCACTCTTACAGCTCTAATGGTGTTGCTTTCAGGTGAAGTATGCATTTATTTTCCTATCTTTATTCAAGAGCATGGTCTTTCAATTTGGCAGCATTATTTCTCCATTTTATGTTTAGATTCTGCTTAAAATGGTTTGTCCGCACTCGGATGTACTGAACAAATGTCCTTTGCTGAAGCTTGATTGTGTCTCCTGGAATTCAGAAATACAGTTTATGCACTCAGGCTGCTTCTGCACTCTAACAAAACTTTTTCTTTCAAATTTCGGCTCTCTCACTCGGATCTGAACTCACACACTCACAAGTAAAAGATCGCTGGCTGGAAGTCATTAACCATTACAGAAGTCTTTGTCATGGTTGACTGCTGCTTGCACAACTGTCACAATGTTCTTGGTCACATAACACTCAAAACGACCTGAGCAACAACGAAACACCAAAAACTGAACTATTCATTTAATGATTTGGATTTGAACATTATTTTTTGTGCCAACATGTAACTGGCTGTAATTGAGCAGCAAATCGGGTCACTACAATATGTAGCTAATATTGTAAAAACAGGCACTATAAATGCATAAATATAAATACTGGTGTATGTATTCACTCCAAAAGTACTACATGAAAACAAGTGAAGTACATATAAAAAGCCCTGTAGGATCTATTGCAGTGAGCACTTGACAATGACGATTTCAGTCAGCATCATAACTGGTATTCAATTGGTTGGAGAACTTTGACAGGATTGTCTCATACAGATTTGAGTGTGAGGCCACAAATCTGAGAGTAGAAGTTTCATGACAGCACAGAAGCAGTTTGAGTGCACAGACTGTATTTCTAAGTGCAAGGAGATGTCCTCAAACTGAAGCACAGGACAGTAGATCTGAGTGTAGATGAGCAGTTTTAAGCAGATAGGGCAGGGTTTTGAGGGAAAGCATTACAAAATCTGAATGTACGACGGGAAAATAATGCTCTCAAATTGAAAGACAATGCTCTTGATTAAAGATAAGAAAATAACCATACACAAGAAGGAAGCTGTGTGCACAGATAAAGCTCTAAGTACCTACTATACACCACTTGTTCAGCAACAAATGGCAGACAGCAACAATTATTTCACTCAAGAGCTGGTGGAGACCAAAAGCAGAGCTATTCAGTATTGTTTTCGCTGCCTCTAAGAGGTAAAAAATCAGTTACTAAAGGTTGAAAGAAAATAATGTTGAAACTCACCACCAGCCAGGTTATTCTCCACTGAGGGGATCGAGGAGATCTTTGGGTCCATGTGGGATGAAGGAGCAAGAGGAACCACAGTAGGCACACCAGGAATGTAGTAGGGATACACTGGAACTTGAGCCGGCTGTGCACTCTTTGCCATCTTCCCTGCCTCATACACTGCAAAAGTTAACAATAAACCAAATGAGAAAAAACATGCAATAAAGAAAGCAGGTTGTTGTTTTGTGTTACTCACGGTGTCGTGGACAGCAGCAGGTGTCGGGGCAGCAGCAGCATCGGACGTAGCAGCAGCAGGAGTGAGGACAACACTGGCACCAGCAGATCCCCAACAACAGCAGGACCAAGATGCTGCCCAGAACTACGGATCCCACAAACGCCCATTCTGGTAAACAGACACACAAAAACATAAAGCAAAAGATTAAATACTCTGTTCTAGCTCACCTTGGAATATAAAAAAATATACCTCTAAAAAGGCATGCAGAAGCTTTACACTGGATTTAAAGGAGAAGTTAAACCACTGGAGGTTTGAGAAAGCAAGATTTTCACACAATGTTCATTTGTGGGGGGGTTTTACTACTAGGATTTTGTTTTTATGGTTGTGATCACCATTCCTACAGATGATGGCATTGCTAAAAATAAGTCAGACCAGGCAATAAACCTGCACCATATGAAAATCCTGCTTTCTCTACTGGTCTTTTGTAACTTCTTTCTGTGTTTCCACATCTCAGAAATTGCTCTGCTGAGCCCAATGTTATCACAGCTGATAGAAATGTCGTCCAAAAAACTGCACCCAGGTTGTAATAAACTGCAAATTTCCTTCAAAAACCACGCAGATAATCGTGAATCCCCTCCAACGATGCATCCAGAGACAAGAGACTTCTAAAACAGGAAACTTCAGGGGATCTCACGGGAACTATGAGCAACTCTTATCCATGATCACATCCAGACACTAACAACACACTTCCTCAGGGTGCGCCAAGAAGCGAAATCCTTCTCAAAACCCCTTTGCAAAGTCAACACATATCCCCTGTGGAATTTAAATCATGAACAGAGGTAAAGGATAAGTACTGCAAGTGTGTGAATTCTGCTTTATGTAGCTTCTGACTGTGTTTATATTCAAGCTGGGTTAGATTTTCTTGCTACAAGGCCCTTTTAAGTCAGTTTTAATGATTCTGAAAGTAACAAAAATCAGATGAAAGTTCAGTGTCGACATGCATTCATTAAAGTAGAGTCGTTAGTCAAAGAGAGTTTTGATTGGACAGTAGGAGAGAGCATTAAGAGGCATTATGGCAGCTGGAAAATGCAGGGCAGTTAGACAAAAGTGCAGCAGAGGAGCCGTACCTGGCATAATCTCCACATCAAACTCAGGTAGTAGGTCGTCCCGCTCACCTGTCCTGCCTGCAGAGAGAGGGAGAGCACAGGTGAAGGCCGGCAGCGGAAGCAGGAAGCAGGAGTCAAAAGTTCAGGCAAATTAGCAAATCTGGTAGCAGAGTGGGCGATTAATAGACATGCACTGTTTGAGGAACTGAAGGAGCATTTTACACAACAAGCATGAGCAAACAAAGTAAATTCGTCACGTCTGGGGACATTTTTGCCACACTGACCCTGCAATATCATAACTATTCAGTCAATCGCCATAAAATTTAATGCACACATTCATAGTCCCCAGAGAATTAGTCTTAGTGAATTTGGAGTTCCGCTGACTTTTCATCTTGTGCCACCATGAGCTCAAAGATTTCACTCATTTAGTAAAGAAATCTTGCTTACATTTAATGGATTGGCACAAACTAGGGCCCAGACATTCATGGTTCCCAGATGATACATCCTAAAAAAATACATTTTTGATCCATGACCACCATGATATTGATATCTATAGGTTTTAGTGAAGTATTGTGGCAAATATTGGATAGATTGCGATTAAATTTTGTCATGTCCTTAGTGCACAAATTCATGGTCCCTAGAGGATTTATCTTAGTGAATCTGGAGTTCCACTGACTTATCTTGTGCCACCATGAGCTCAAAGTTTACACTTTTCACTTATTTAGTAAAGAAATCTTGCTTACATTTGATGGATTGGCACAAACTAGGGCCCGGAGATTCATGGTTCCCAGATGATGCATCCTAATAACTTAAATTTTCATCTGGCACCACCATAATATTGACATCTATAGTTTTTGGTGAAGTGTTGTGACAAATATTGGATGGATTGCGATGAAATTTTGTCATGTCCTTAGTTCACACATGTGTGGTCCCCAGAGGATTCATCTTAGTGAATCTGGAGTTCCACTGACTTTTCATCTTGTGCCACTATGATGTCAAAGTTTTCACATACTCCGTAAAATATTCTTGCTTATATTTGTTGGATTGGCACAAACTATGTCCCTGACATTCATGGTTCCCAGATGATGCATCCTAATAACTTAAATTTTCATCTGGAACCACCATGAGTTTATATATTGTTTTTAGTAAAATGTCTTGACAAATATTGGAATGATTGCCATGAAATTTTGTCAAGTCCCTAGCTGTGATACAAAATTTAAATTCTCTATACTCTATACATATCAGGCCAAGCCGTACTTTGTGTTTAGTGCTAATTTGCTAACACGCTAAGATAAGATGATTAACATTATACTCGTGCAAAGTACAGCTGTAGACTGTTTTGAAGTTCATGCTGCAAAACATAATGTCATGAAGTTTCTTTGAAATGTTTTCAAGGTTGCTAATCTATAAATGTGAACATAAACATAACAAACTCATAGTTCAAGATCCATGCATGTGTTTAGCAGTATGTGTGTTTGTGATGTGGTGCACACCCAATGTGGCTCTCTAGTAGCGATAAAGCAGCACACAAGTGAATGAATGCACATGCTGTTATCCGTTTTACATGCATCCAGACACACAATCACATATAACAATGGAAATGTGCCAAGAGAATTAGGGTGAGAAGCCAAACAGGGGGAACTTTGGAAACTGGGTCATAACATAACAATTCCAGGACACCAATTTACCACGGGAGCTCATCAAATACAAGGTCACACAAGTTGTGCTGCTGTGAAACAATGCGCCTTTATGCAAGATAAAGAGGACAAAAAAATCTATATAAGACAGTTGGAAAACTGTAACATACAGAAAAGAAAGGGGACTGTCTGCAACAGGTGTGCTGAGACACAACCGCAGGTGTTCATGCTTTTTAGTGTGTGCTTATTATGACGTCTGAAAGGACTGTGATTACAATAAAGAGCTGCCTGATCTGTCTGACAACATGCAAAGACTAAACACCCTCAATCAGGCTGCTGACTAAGCTGTTACTATAGAGGGAGAAAAAAAAGTAATCTTGCTGCCTCGGCCTGGCTCACTCATCTACATACCATCTGTAACACAAAGTAACCTAAGAGGGAGGAGAGCAGGAAGGTCGAGGAGAGAGTAATGGAGCATATGAGAAGATTTTGCAAGACAAAAGGGAGAGAAAAGGGAGTTAGTGTGAAAGAGAAATTAATACAAACAAAACTTTAACTAGAGATCAAGAAGGTATTGAGCAAAAGAACATCACAACTTTTGTTGCTTGAAGCTATAATTGGATATTTTGGGGGATTTGCTCCCCAGCTGAGGGTGAGATGAAAAGTTTGACACCACTCATGTTTGTACAGTAAATATTAAACTAGAGCTGGAAGTTCCTAACTTGCATATAACGTCAAAATGGAAATTAAGAGTTGGAGTTTTTGGAAAACACTTCACAAGAGTACAATGAAAAGATTGATGCCACTGTTATGTCTGTACGATAAATATGAAGCCAAAACTAGCAACCTGTTAGCCTAGCTTAGCATAAAGACTGGATACATGGGTTAGAGCAAAACAAACCTGCAAACCAGCACCTCTAAAACTCACTAACTGGCATGTTTTATATTGTTTGTTAAATCCATGTCTGGCACATAACCTCTTGCAAAAGTACAACATGTGAAACTTAAACTTAGTTTTTTGTACAGATAGAAACCCCCCCTGTTAGCTAGCTGTTTTCTACTTCTAGTGTTTATGCTAACTTAAGCTAACAGTTTACGTTTTCTTCTTACGCTTTGTTTACATTTTCTTCTTATGTTTTCATACATTTCCTGCTCATGTTTTCTGCCCAAGTTTTCTTAAGTTTTGCTCACATTTTGTATATTTTCTACTTACATTTTTATTCATATTTGGTATCAGTCCTCTTATCATAGTCTTTGCAAGTAAGCAAATAAGCGTATTTTCCAAAATGAACAATTAACTTAGTTTGCTGCAGGAAACTTGGGGAAGCCAGTCTGGCACAGAAGCAGTTTTACACACTATCCAACTTCTTAATTTCAATGTATAGTGCAGCAGATAAATTATTATTTTTTCAGGTGAATTGTTCAAAATGTGATACAAGCACCAAACTTGGCAAAAATACTCCTTGGGGGTTACCTGTTAAATACGCTGGCCACTTGAAATTCATGATGGCTATGGATGATTCTGGTACCGAATCATACATTTTAGACCATGCAGGATCTGGTTTTTGGACTTCTGAATACCTTATTTGGGACTTCGAATCGAAATAATGCTTTAGTAGTGCAGTAAGTCTTAGGGTTAGGTTTTGGGTTAAATAGAAATACGTGTTGTAGATGTACATGTATCACTCTTAATAAAGTTTAGTTTCATATCATTGCAGATGCTGTATTCCCTGTTAATTTTTCACAGTTTTGGGCTAGAAATGGTAGAAAGAAGCTCCAAAGAGATCTTAGAGTTGTATTTTTGGATTCCTCATACTTGAGAACCTACTTTTTAACACCAAGATCAACTAAATCGGTTACTGTAGTGAGAATCTGAGGTAAAATAGGCAATTTATCAGCAAAAAATTAAATCTTGAATTTTAGGTGGCCAGCGAATTTTTTCAAAAACGTAACCCTAAGGAGTCTGTGAAGATTCTTAGTCATCCAGTTACTACCCTAACGAATCCCATTGTGAAAGGGAATGACCTAACGACTCGCAGAATGAGGAAGAGGCAACACTCACCCAGCAGACTGGAGTTTCAATGTTAATGGCTCCTGAAGAGTATAAAATCTGGAACTCCCAACCAGTCAGTTTAGAACTGATGAAGCCTCTTGGATGAGAGGTGGAACGTCTTCGAGCTAACTCAACCAAGTCCAGACGCTACGATTGAAACTACGAGGATAACCCCTGAGGAGTATTTGTGCCAAGTTTGATGCTTGTATCACATTTTGAAAGATAGTTTCACTTATCTGCTGCACTACTAGTGGATTTTCCACACACCTCTCCAACTAGAAGAGACATTCACAAATGACAAGACACAGGAAATACTAATCCTGTATCTTTGTGCCAGTTATCTCTTAATATATAAATACATATCCAAAATTTGTGACGACACTTTTATTGTAATAGCTTTTTTCTCTTCAGGTATAACAATAAAGTGTTTTTGATGACTAATCCAATCAAATGTGATTTAGGGCAACTGCATGACCTCGTCATTATAGCTAACAGAGTAATATCATCACTTCCGTTTCACTGTGATTTAAGAATGTGTTTAGAGACATTCAATCAACGAAAAAAAAAGTGCTTCATGGAACTGCAGGCTCAAATGGGGCAAAGAAAACTGACCTACCTGAGAGACACTGGGAAAACTGGACGAAACATGACACAAAACAAATACAGTAATTGTGAAGATATAGACTAAGTAGAAAAGACAACTGTTTCTTCAATGCCATGTTGTATGTAGGCTCATTTTGCCATTTCAAAATCTGAAAGGGGCTGAGAAAACAGTGTCACTTACTCGTTGTTGTCGAAGGCGTCCTCATTATAGGAACTGCTGTCCACCTTGGCTGGGGGGTAGGAGATGACACTGTTAGCTGAGGCGTTGAGCAGCCCGCCTCCCTTCTCTGACACCAGCAGGGTAGGGGCATCCTGAACACTGTGGCTTTCCTCCACATTGTTCACCTACAGCAGGCAGGAAAAAACAAAAGGAACAAGCTCAGCAAACACAAACAAACAACTGAAACGCTCACAAAGACCAGAGCAACCCACAGGCTCATTTTCCGACTATTATCCTGTTAAAGAAACAATTACTGTTTTATTTTGCCTATGTTTAACACATTAAATAATCTAATGGCACTTTCATATTCTTCCATCATCATCAGAGCAGACGTTTTTAAAACAGTGCAAATCAGTGCATCTTAAAGTGAGAAGGCATACTGGGCAGCATTAGCTTCAAGAATTGTCTTTTTTAAGGGAGACAAGAGACAGACAAAAGTATGATAATTAGTGCTTAAAGTTTGAGTGAGCAGTCAGGCATGAAATTGGACATCACAATCCAGCTACTCAATCAAATGAGGTTTTTCTGCTTGGTTCCCAGTGCTTGAAAAGGTCGAGAGAACAAAAACAAAGAGGGGCTATGGGTTAATTATAAAAAAACAAACTAACCCTGAATAAAACAAATTGTTTGAAACTGTAATCTAATACCTTTGATGGTTTCTTGTCTAAGGGAAGTTTGAACGTCTTTTAAACCTGTTTCTGATAACCTTATAACCTGAAAGTACACAGTAACTCATAGCAATATTATATACACACTGAGTAACGGACAATAATTCCAGCTTTGCTTTCATTTCTTTCCATTGTCTAATGTCTTAGTGAACACCTGGAACGGATCTGCTCTTCCTTTCTGTCTTTAAACAACAGGAGTCTCCCATGTAAAACATTTACTTTAATCTGTATCTCCAAGTCCTTCCTGTGAGGTCAGAGAGTCAGCATGACAGAATTCTTCACAATGAAGGCCTCAGGATTGGCCTCTGCTTCGTCTCGCACGTTCATCAATGATTAGACGCCTTTTAGAAGACCTCTACACAAAGTAGTGCGTCTAAAATTGAAACAGATCCTATTTTTTCTGTTACCTGGAAGGTTAGCCCAACTTTACATTAGCCAAAACTGGGCTCTGGATGGAGGCAAGAAATTGTCTGTGAAGATTCTCAGTCATCCAGGTCATGGTTATCCTCGTAGTTTCAATCGTAGCATCTGGACTTGCTTGAGTTAGCTCGAAGACATTTCACCTCTCATGAAACTGACTGGTTGGTTATAAAAGCTAGTCTAAAGCTCCCAACCAGTCAGTTTAGAACTGATGAAGCCTCTTGGATTGAGAGGTGAAACATCTTCGAGCTAACTCAAGCAAATCCAGATGTTAGGATTGAAACTACGAGGAGAGGTGAGAAATTCATACTGAACAACTATATAAAAACTCTTGTGAAACTTCTACCCGCTTTCTGTTTTCTAGGGTGGTACCGTCCAGCACAATTCCCTAAATTCCTCACAGTGTAGAAGCAGAACCAAACATCAGCACTGCCCCCAAAAAACAATAATCATGATGGGTGGAGTGCTTAGCTGGGGGAGAGCTGCCCTTCTTGCAGCTGCAGGAGAATCCTGTTTGAAGAGAGTAGTTCATGTAAGAATCCCAACAATGCCCTCTCAGTGTGCAGCACAGCGGCTACTGGGCTGTGAGCAGAGTATGTAAGCACAGTAAGAATGTCTGAGAGTCCTGGACCTGGTGAAGCAAAGCCAGGAGGCCAAGATGGAGAGAGACATGTAAAGGCTTTTAGACAGTGGTGGATGATGAGGACGCAGTGAGGCATGGAGGAGAAGTAAAAAAATGAGGGAGTACAAGTACATGTGAATTAAAGGAGTAGAAGAGCAGAGGCAATGAAACAAAGAAAGTCATGATGCCGCAAGGTAGCAATCAAGGACGTGTTGAGAAAGAAAAAGTGAACCACAGTTCAAGTGAAAAAGCAAACACATTTCCTGTATGTAAGTTGTCCAACATCTGCTTGAATAACTAGGAAACACTATTACTTTACAGGCATGTGCTTTACCAAAAATTACGGTACTTGTGTTGCAAAACTAGCTTTTATATCAAGTTATATTGACTGATTGATTTAACATTACAATCTAAATTTAAAGGAATCCATATTTCAAATGTCAGAAGACACAGTTTCAATAATCATTTTCAAGTTCGATATCTTAACAAGTTGTATAAACTAAACTGAGAGTGAGGATGCCAACCGAAGACAGCAACATCTGTAAAGACAACAGCAGCCACCACATGAGGTCAACTATAGTTAAGCAGGATGGCAGAGTTTACCTGTAACTTGTCTTACCTCTTAATGCCTGGATTGAAAAGAAAGAACCCGAGTTCTTCTATTTCTTTCTATATTTTAGCCAATAAATTGCTGAATTTACAACATAAATGATCTTTTGGATATTTTTCAGAAAAAGTGCAATCAGATGTTTTCCTCATTTAAGTCTCTCTATAGTTTACCTACATTTTTCACTATACCATTATTGCAGATGGTTCTTTCCATGTTAGGACATCATATAATCATGTTGTACTGCTGCATCAAACCACATCCATAAATAAAGCCTGTTCAGGATGCTTTCACTCTCCATCTGTGCAGCACTTCAGTGGTTCCAGCATACAGACAGCCCTGCAGAAACCAGCTCTGGTGACCTCATGCAGAAGACACAATGCAGCCCGCCTGGGCGAGCTGAATGAAGCCTGTGTGTGAGGTCATCAGAGCGAGCCAGGCCTCCCCGAGCTCAGCAACAGAGATGGGTCCAAACTCAAACCAACCACAGCCACAGACTGTCAGTGGCCCAGTGTTTAAATTAGCCAGACCAGCCTGATGACTCATTTTGTGGCAGAGATACTCAGGTAGCGTACCAACAAAGGAGATATGCTACTGCAACGTGGAAGCTGAACATGAGGAAATGAGGACGGAGAGAACCCAAAGACACCGTTACAAAGATAAAATATGTGTGTTGGGCATAGTACAGTCATTATCACTAAACAATAAAGGCACACTCTGACTGACATACTTTTGTATAGAACACAGTCTTAAAAAACAACAACTATGTTACACTACCTACATGCTGTAGTCTATGTTTGAAACTATGTCAGAGTCTATGTTTTAAACTTTAAATAAATAATTATCTGTTTGCAATGATCATCAAATCTTCTAAGATTTATCTTTTTTAAATGTTCGAGGCTGGTGGGTAAAGGAGACCATGTCTTTGCAGTTGCTGCTCCAAAGCTTTGGAATAGCCTTCCACTCGCAGTCAAATGCTCCCCCTCCACTGACACTTTTAAGAAAATTCTTAAAACGTACTTGTTTTCAACGGCCTTTGGTTGTTTGTAGTGGTTTTAATATTTTAGTATTTTATAATCTTTTATGTTTGTAATTGTTTTCACTGGTTTTTATTCTGTTTTGTGTTGCTATATTTGTGTGCCATTATTTTATTCTGTACAGCACTTTGGTCAACTGCGGTTATTTTAAATGTGCTATATAAATAAACTTGATTTGATTTTGATTTGATTTAAAAAACTCTCCTTTTTTCACAAACTTTTAAACGCTAAACATACCTTTTTTACAGCAGCATGTCAAAGACAAATGCTTAAGCTAAGTGGTGATGCAGACTTCATTACTGTACCTACAATATGTGTGATGACATCAGTGAGCATGGCTCCATTATTAGACACTAGTGCTAGTCACAGGATTCAATTTGAGCTTGTCTCATTTACTCTGCTCTGCCTGTGCGCCTCTGTGTGCATGATGCCATACTCTAAGCAACCTCTCTCAGGCACAACAATTACATTTCCAAACCTGAGCTTTTAATGTTTTCACTTTAGTATGTTACCACACTGTTACTCTTTGTCATTCACTGTATGAAACTAGCATCATTTGAAAATTGCCAGGTCAAGTCAATCATCAACCCATATCTCAGGTATCAGTCCTCCATGAGTGCCATGTTGTTGACATTTAAAAAGCTTGAAGGCAGGCTCTCTAGAAACCACCTGGCTGCTTACTATCTTCTCAGGTGGTTAATGATTACTCAGAGTGAAACCAGGTCGTAGCCCATGAGCAAATAATCACTGGCTGCTATCAGCCCTGACCCTGAACAAAGTGACTCAGTCATAGGAAACACTGTTTCACGGTAGCGTGACTGCTTCCTAACTGGATCCTATAAAGTAATAAGCATCTCTATATGAAGCACCTCTTGAACCTTAGACTTACAAAGGCAAGCAATGAAAACATAAGGCCTATATAAGATGGCGATCAGCTTTACAAAGTCTCTCTGGACATGCAGAGAAGTAATATGTTAAAAATAGCACAACAAGCGACAGACTAACCCCAGGAATGTGCAAGTCTCAGCTTGGCTATTTACTGCACCTGCATCACCACAATTGCCTACCTGTTTTTGTAACTGATGACTACCTGAGCAGTCGGATGATGACCTCACTGATGACCTACCAACTTACTTACTTTACATGGCATGTAATGTAAATTGGTGGAAAACAATTTTCCATTTGGAAACAAGTTGCGTAGTGTGACAGACATGAAAGCTGTATATTAATTAAGTTTTGGTGGCTGAATTTTCTATGCAGAAGAAACACTGAAGCTGAACATGCATCCATCCATCCATTGTCTTCCGCTTATCCGGGGCCGGGTCACAGAGGCAGCAGTCTAAGCAGGGATGCCCAGACTTCCCTCACCTCCTCAAGCTCTTCCTTTGGGACCCCGAGGCGTTCCCAGGCCAGCCGAGAGACATAGTCCCTCCAGCGTGTCCTAGGTTTACAACTGAAGCTGAACATTTAATCATCTAATAAAATCTGACAATGTACTACATCCTTAGGCTGGATTTAAACTCTGTGTGATCCTTTTCATTTGACTGCAAGCTGTGCATGCAAAAACTCCAGGTCAGTCTAGGTCAAAATGTGTTGTTGTTTTGTTTTTTTAATCCCATGTAAACCCAGTCTTATTAAACTGTGTCTACCATCCTGTTGTCTCTTACCCATTCCTCAACATCTCTGCCCTCTGAGGTCTTCCCACCAACGAGAGGCTCTTCCCAGTAGATATTTGGTTTTCCGTGCCGCCAGATCTTGCCTCTTGTTTTGTGTGCAAAGAAAGTAGCAACACAAAAGGCGATGACAACCAGGAATCCACACACCATGGCAATTCCCTGAGGAAGGAAGAAGATGAGTATTAAATGTAGCAAATTCTCAAGGTGAAAAGCTCTGCGATAAAGCTGGTTTATCTTTATACAAAAAGCACACAAATACACACGTGTAGCATGATTACGAGAAATATATCACAATTTGTAGCACTGTACTGTAACTGTAACCAATGCATAATGAAACACATCACAAAACAGTACGGGAGGGATAATATGACAAGCTGTATGTGTCTCTAGTTTGTCTCACTTTGCCTAAATTTCTGAAACACATGAGACACAAATATCTACAAGCAGTTCCATTACAATCATTATAGCTGTGAAACATTTTTTTCAATTACAAAAGAGTTAAAACAGAAAACAAATCAACAACAAATAAGCCATATAAGTAATTTGGTAGGGAAAATGTCAAATATGTTCTTGGTGCAGCTTTGAAACTGTCAGGACTTTATATTTTCTTTTAGTCTGATTTACATGGAATACATTTTGGTTTTGAACTGCTGATAATGGGGACTCGCTACTTTATAAATCCAAGACTGTAACACCAATCCAGATCTACATGACATGTTACTGGAAACTGAACAAATCAACTGTGTATCAACAAACAAAGCTACAGACCTCCTGTGGGTCCACAAAGCAGTAATGGTACAGGTACTGGTTGTACATGGGGAAGCCTCCCACTCCTCCCATCTGGGAGTAGTGGGTCTGGTAGAGGCTCTGACACATCATGAGCATTGGATTGTACATCATATTGGAAGAGCCCTGGGCCATGGGGTTCACCCCAACAATGTAGACGATGCTTATGATGGCCTGAAAAAGACAGAATTAATGCAGTGACATACAGGTATATTAATATTTATAGATATAACATCTGTTGGTTGATTACTGATAGAGACTTACAGAAGTAGCCCTGAGAATCCAACTTAAATATGACTAAGATAAAGTGTAGATATACATTCAGCAGTAATCTTATCACACACCCTACTGAACATACTGTAAGTGCAAAGGGTACATTACAAGAAGGAGACAAGTTTTACGCTTGGCTAACAAACCTCTAACGCCTCTCTAGTGTGCTCTGCTTCTAATACCACATAGTGCAACAGATAAGTGAAACTATCTTTCAAAATGTGATACAAGCATCAAACTTGGCACAAATACTCCTTAGGGGTTACATTTTTGAAAAAATATGCAGGCCACCTGAAATTCAAGATTTTATTTTTTGCGTATAAATTGTCTATTTTACCACAGATTCTCTCTGCAGTTAGGGATTTAGTTGATCTTGGTGTTAAAAAGTAGGTTCTCAAGTATGAGGAATCCAAAAATACAACTAAGATCTCTTTGGAGCTTCTTTCTACCATTTCTAGCCCAAAACAGTGAAAAGTTAACAGGGAATACAGCATCAGCAATGATATGTAATGCTATCCCCACCTGATGTCCTGCCGTCCCCACCCCAACCTCTCCTGCTCTCCCCTCCCCTCTCATCCCCACTCCCAACCCAACCAGTCGAGGCAGATGGCCGCCTTCCCTGAGCCTGGTTCTGTCTGTGGT
>OMNN01102600.1:5559-30571 GCA_900302755.1 Chromis chromis
GGCTTGACAAATAGGTGGAAGAAAGCAGTTGATCTAGGTCATCTGGCAAATCTGGCAAAAATGACTCATGGAAGCTCAGCAGAGTTTTGAGTGTTTTTGCATTAGATTTTTGATATTTGTTTGAGGATTTTGGAGCAAATATCTTTGCTAACAGTCTTTAGAGACAATAGATTTTCTGACACATCATTTTTTGCATGTTGTATTTTAAAATGCTTTAATGGCTGGTTGTGTGAGTATGAATTAAAGTCACACATGAAAGTGAGGGAAAATACACAATATTGCATACATTATTTTACTGATAACGAATTAATAAGTCATTATTAATGGGTTCTCTCAAACTTGACTTACCATTTTTTTCATGCAATAAGGATAATACACCAGAAGAGGGCTGCATTGTCCCAAGGATAACTCAAGTTTGTGTTTGCTCTGTAAGTCACACCCCCGGGCTATGACCATAATTTAGCTGTGATGAGAAGAAGTAGCCAGAGAGAACAATTTAAAAAGGAAAAAGTGCCCGAACAATGGACAGAAAGGCACATTAATCTGAATCCAAAAAAAATAAAAAATCTGTTGAAGCTTCCAGTGACATCCACCAGAAAGGTTCTGGTTCTGAAACTGGTTTTGTTTGTGAACTGAGCAACCAGAGAGCCACCCAGCAAACAAGCCTGCATTTTCACCCATTTTTCGGAAAACCGACAATTGACTTGCAAAGACTAGAATACTTTTGCTTGCAGACTTTTTCAATTGCTTTTTTCTGGTGCCTAACTGGAACCAATGATTTTCTTTCATTCCACTGTAGAGACATGGGGCACAATTCGAATTGACCGGAATAGAATCAGTCCAGCATTGGTTGAAATGCCCATTGTAAGTTTATTATTATTATTTTAATTTTTTAATTTTACTGCCTCCAAATACAAACATAAGAATCAATTATTAAACCTTGACACTGTTGTTGTACAGAACTTCACTCTCAACTTTTCTGTTATGTATTTTCCCACTGCTTCCCTAACAGGCATGAAAATTAATCGGAATCCTGAGTAATTGTTAAACAAAAAAAAGAGGGGATTCTACTGAAGAATCACACTTATTTATGTTGTGATGTTTTCAGTAATTCTGCTAAAATAGGCTGACCAACAAAGGTAACTAAAACGTAACTGATTAGCATCTTTGGGAAAAGGCTATGGTGCTGCACCATAACTAATTGTTACCAAGTGGTTAATATAATTTAGTATTTAATGGTCAGTTAAGAAGAATCAATATTGTCTAATTAATTGAAATAGTGTTTAGTGAGGTCTGTGTTGGTCATCACTGCTTGGAAAGTTTTTGTTCAATTGAACTGTGGGCTAAAGGAAAAAAAAAACTCCTCAGGAAAATACATATCCTAATCCACTGCTATTATTTCTGGAGCAAAATTATGGAGCAAATATTTAAGTTAACTGACCAGACAGGGTCAGCAGTCCTGTGGGGATACGCAGCCACTTCACATTTTACAGACTTCCCATTTAAAAGCAAATTAGCTGGCAGCATTAAGAGTCAACTGGGAATGAAACTCTCCACCAACTCATGGAGTTTTAGAGCTACTTCTAAGTGAGACCAAAAAAAACATCATTTCAAAAGATTGCAGCCAAAAAGATTCTAATTTTTAAATATGGGACTGTTATTTCTTAAGCTGCATTCTGTTGCCAAAAGCCTGCTAGCAAAGCTAAACATATTCGTCACACCTCAAATGAACTATTACACATTTGTAAGTGAAAAAAAATAAATAAAATGAAATCAAGTTAAACCTATCTCCCTCTAACTTGCTTAAACTCTTGCAGAATGTTTCATATTACCCGCATCACAGTGTGTTAAATATCAGTTATGCTTCTTTATGTGTTTATATAGCAGCACTGACATAAATCTGGCCCTAAACAAACAATTTTATCATTTAATTTTATTGATAAATTGGAAAAGGAACAAACAAAACCTGTGTTTCTACCTTACTTGAAAGACACTGGCCCTGCCACTAAACAATGCTGAGAAAAATGACAATAATTGCAGCCAAATGCTGATTCCTGCTTTATGGTGTGGAGTTTAAAATAAGGTGTGTAGCAACCAGTAACGTAATAACGTAATAACATTTTGCCAATAATGTAATAAGTTATTATGTTAATGGACTAGCTTTAAAAAAAATCCTTTGAGAATGTAATAATACATAGACAGGACAGCATTTCTTGGAAATAAAAGATTTTTTTTGCAGTTTTTGTGCAGTTAGCTCATCAAAAATAGGTCTAGTGGATGGCATAGTCGTCATATTCATTCATCAAGGATACAGCCCATGTAGCTCTCACTCTCCTTAATTATGGTTGTAAGAGCCCATTTGAGAATTATTTGTTGTACAAAATCTTTATTTAGAATATTGTTTATTTGCTTAGATATGTAAATTCTTCATTTCATGTCAGTGTCTCTGTTGGATGTTGCATTGTCAAATGAATTTACCACATTTTTTTATTGGAAAACATTTCATTAAAATTTTTTTCAAACATTTCTCAAGGAAAAATGATTCAGTCCTCACTTAAAACTGTAATTACATAACTGGACTGGCACTATAATGGCACTTAATTCCAATATACAACATAGAACATGAACACTCATTTACAAATGTGAAAAACAAACTGAAGAGTATTATGTACGTTATTGGCTCAAAAACTTTATTACATTATTGGCAAGTTATTATGTTATTGACTATTTAAAATAGACAAAATTATTACGTTATTGGCAGGTATTATGTCTCCTCAAAATTACAAATCCATACTAATAAACTGTTTTAGCAGTTATGTTTTCAAGGAGAAGTTATTGCCACCTGAATTATGTTTCCCAGTCCTGGAAGAGCCTGGTCAGTGAAATTCATAAAAATCTTGATTTAAGGACAAGTTAACTAGATGGCAAGACATTTATCTTCAAACACATCCAGTATTGAAAATTACAAACGTAATTTTAGGAAGGCAGGATTGCTAATTTATAGAAAGTGAAATGGCGATGACAGAATACAGATATATAGCACCATTAGTGAGTGCTATTACATTACTGATAATGAAATGTGTAATCTTATGAGACATGTCACTTTAGTTGCTCTCTAAACAAAACACTGGAATCAACCTGACATCACTTCTCTTTCTCGAACAAAAGAACAGATGTGCAGCAGTCTCCCCCTGCCTGTAAAGCACACTTCTATTACACATATGAATGACTGGTCTGAAAAAACACTAGTTATTGAGCCAATGTGTCTTTTATTGCACCCTTCATTAAAAATCCCCTCATGTTTAATTAGAACACATCCGCCACACTTGAGCTGCGTCTGTCACTGGCTGAGGCCCAAGGCATTCAAGCTCGACAGGATTGGCTGTGGTCTATTGGACACCGAGACACATGAAAGGGATCGTGAGAGCTGTTTTTAAGGGTATGTAGGAAGTGAAGTTGCACCCATGCAAAGCTCATTTAAAATGTAAAATCAGATAAGAAGTAAACATGCTTTCCTTCATCATATCATCACGGTATTTTAAACACATATTGTCGCTCTAAGTGGAGCAGTCTCATTTCTTCACTCAGAGTTATTAAGTGAAGTTAATCTGATTTTTTTCCTTTAATTTCTGTTTACATGTGCAATATACAGTACAATACATAACAAGGTGAGACAGATATAATGAGTTAGACTGGTTACTATCCAGTCATGCCTGGTGATCCTGATGGAAACACAAAAGTGTGGCTCAAATCAATCCAATAGTTTGGGCGTTTAATGAAAAAACAAAAATATCAACTTGCTGGTGGTGCTACACTAAAGGTGAATTACTGATATTGCCATCTCTGGAGTCAAAAAACCCACAATGCTTTGACCCATGCATGCGTAATTATGGTTTTCCCTGACTGTTGTTTTATATACACCAATCAGGCATAACATTATGACCACCTGCCTAATTTTGTGTTGGTCCCCTTTATGTCGTTTATGTCCATTGGGCATGGACAAGAGGACCTCTCAGGGGGTCTGGCACCAGGACGTTGGCAGTGGATCCTTTGGATACTCTACTTGTGCAGTGGGGCCTCTGTCAATCAAACTTGTTCCACTGCATCCTGTTGATGCTTGATCAGAATGGGGTCTAGGAAGTTTGGAGGTCAAATCAACATCTTGGGCCGCTGTCATGTTCCTCAAGATGTTCCTGATTGTTTGATGTTTTTGCCATGAGGTGGGGTGCATTTTCCTGGTGGGGTAGACCAGTGACATTTGAGATTGCTATTTGCATGAGGGAGTGTGCTTGTTCTGGGACAATGTTTATCTGGATGTCTAAGTCTCATCAACACAGATGCTAAATTACAAGGTTTTCCATCAGAACACCACATAGTAGCAATATGATCAATGTTATTCACTTCACCTGTCAGTGGTCATAATGTTGTGGCTGATCGGTGTATATAGTATACAGTATGTAGTGTTTATCAATAGTCTTGATTGCGTGGTTTTGTTCTCATATACGTTTGGTTTTAAATGTGACTTCCTGTCCTTTGAGTGTGGAAAGAAACATAATTTTCGGTGCACTGCTGTGCATACAGGTCCTGGTTCATCCTTCAGCATACATACCAGAATAGGAATGCCTGTGTCATCAGAAAATAAGAACATTTAAGCCTTTTCCACCATGATTTGAAGTGAGTTGCCAGGGGAGTTGGCAGCAGCTGTATTTTGTTGCTGTGGTTATTGTTGCATGCGTTCATTACAGCCCACCTCCCACCTCTCCCATCCCTCCTGCCTGCATAAAACCCAGGTTTACAGAACTGCAGTATGATACCGACATGAGGGCAAACGATCATCTCTCGTCTATGCAGGTGAGTGTTTACGCAATTTTCTGTACACCGGGTGTAAACAAGGTACAGTAAACAAAGCTTTGTTTTTATAATGAACTCTTAAGACCTAGCTTGAAATGTCTATTTGAGTTGCATAGTAAGCAAGACGCTCTTGATGGAATCCTCCCATGGCAGAATGCAGAATTATATTTAAATTCGTATACTTTAAACCAGGCTTTCTCAGAGTGGCAGTGTGTGTCTTTTCCTTTATAGTTTTATATTTTACTTCAATGTGTATGTCATCATCATAATAATAGTATTCTTTTCTCTAGCTGTATTACAGATATACCCATCACATATACATGTATTTTTAGTTACAGTTTGATAAGTTTGACAGTGCAATAACACTGCAATAACTATTTTCTGCTGTGTAAATAGCCAGACTGACATTAGGAAGATCATTCTGTGGTATTGTACAAAAGGTATTTTGCAACCACACAATTTTTGCAGATATGGTGATATGATGGAGATATTAAAAAATAGATAGATGAAATGGAACAATGGTGTGTAGGGGGCTGGGATCTGGAAATTACTACCCTTACTGTTTTTTTTGCTGAATGCTGAAGTGCCCCCTTTTTGCCAAGGAGGGAGGAGCAGAGTAAAGGGCACTTTCACCTGCTTTTGCTGAATATGTGCTTAATATTTTATGTAAACAGACTTTATGCCAGTCAGAGGACAAACTAAAACACACATAAACAAGATCATTAAAGCTGTACTGCAAAAACAAGTTTGGAAAACAAAATTTCAAAGCAACAAACAAAAGTGCAATACATTATTGGAATTTAAAAAAAATATGCATATACCAAGTCAGTTTAACTTCTGAACAGACTAAAAGTTAAAGTTGCTATCCGCTTCAAGTTTCTCCAAAAAGCAACAGCAACAATAAAAAACAGATACACATTTGCAATTAACTGTGTCAAGCTTTACACTGATCAGGCATAACATTATGACCACCTGTCTAATAATGTGTTGGTCCCCCTTATGTGGTCAAAAATGCTCTGAACCATTGGACAAGAGGACCTCTCAGGGTGTCCTATGGGGTCTGGCACCAGGACACTGACAGTGGATCCTTTGGGTAATCTGGGTTGAATCAAACTTGTTCCACTGCATCCTGTTGATGCTTGATCAGAATGGGGTCTAGGAAGTTTGGAGGTCAAATCAATATCTTGGGCCATTGTCATGTTCCTCGTTCCTCAAGATGTTCATGATTGTTTGATGTTGTTGCCATGTGGTGGTGTGCATTTTCCTGCGGGGGTAGGCCAGTGACATTTGGGATTGCCATTTGCATGAGGGAGTGTGCTTGTTGTGGGACAATGTTTATTTGGGTGTCTAAGTCTCATCAACATGGATGCCAAAATCCAAGGTTTTCCAGCAGAACACCACATAGTACCAATATGATCAATGTTATTCACTTCACCTGTCAGTGGTCATGATGTTGTGGCTGATCAGTGTATGTCTGCATTTAACTTCTGCTTCTGAATTGAGAACAAATTCAACCGACTGTGATCATGTGGCCATTAAAGTGATCAGTAAGTCACTAATTATAATAAAATGATGGATGCAGCCACTAAAAAAATAATAATAATATTTTTTTAAAAAGCATAAAAGCATGTTTTATTCACTTGAGCAACCACATCTTCAATTACTTTACAACATTTATCCCAATTAGGTAGATGTAGAGTATAAATATCGGCTATAAAAGTATAAAGTATGAATCTAATAATAAAAAGTCATATTCTGCAAAAAAAAAAAAAAAGTAGGAGAAGAAGAAGAAGAAACCTCCAGGCTGCTTTGGAGTTTGAGCTGAACCCAGAGAAGTCAGCTACATGTTGCACTTTAAAACAACACGCTGATTCCTCAATACCTATGTATTTTATTAAACTATACTTTTATATATGCAGCTGTTTCTGTTAATGATTCCCAGAGTAAAGACAGTATTTCTCTGTGTCTCCTGGGCATCGCTTTGTTTGTTTTGCAGATCAAGAAGAAGTAGAAAGAGGCGATGAGTTTCGTCTTCCATTAAAACCAGGTAACCCGACATGAAGCTGAAACTGTGGTTAGAACGAGGAGGCAGAGAGGAGGCAGTAAAGTTATTATTTCTGCTGTTTGGTACCAAGAAACATCAAAGAGACCCACAGGAGAGATTTACAAGAAATATCGAAATGAAAGTCTTACTTATTGGTTACACTCCGTTTCATCTCCTCAGGTTCGATACCTGATATGATGTGACTGAAGCCATGATTATGTAAAGTTTCAACCTACCTTAATGCTATTATTAGTGACTTGTATGAATTTATTACATATTACACGGTATATGTTTTTATAATCTGTCATTTGTTCCTGCTTATATGAGACGGTTCAGTCCAACTGTACAGTTTTGCATTGAACACTATATGGAAACACACTTTAAACATGCTTTAGTTGTTGTTTTTTTACTGCAGCTTTCTTGACTTATACGACTTTTTTTTTTTTTTTTACACATTACGCTTTATAATAACTGTTTATATTCTTGTTATCAATTATTTTCACTGTCAGTTAATCTGCTGATTGTTTTCTCAATGAGCTAATTGATCTTTTTTTTCTATAAAATGTTATATGTTCCAGCCAGACAAGGAGACACATTCAAATTGCATATTTAATTTTACCAACAGTGGAAAAAAAACGAAATATATTCAGGTTATTATCATATATGACACAGAAAAGCATCAAATTGTCACATTTAAGAAGCTGAAAACAGAATTTTTGGTGGTTTTGCTTTAAAATTGACTTAAATTGACTTGCATTGCACTATGCAGCCATTATCCGATCAGCTAATAATTTTTAAAGGAAAAAGATCAAAATTATTTGATTCCAGCTCCTAAATTTTTTGTATTTCAAGTTTTTTTTTTCCTTCTCTGTGAAAGTGAACTGAATATTTTTGGGTTGTGGACATAAGACATTTGTGAATTTTGTCTTGGGCTTCGGGAAACACTGATCAGCATTTTTCATAATTTTCTGACATTTTGTGAAGCAAAAAAAAAAATTAATTAATAGAAAAATAACCACAGACCAATCAACAATGAAAATAATCATTAGTTGCAGTCCTATATTTAACTAATGGATTATTCCAGACAGCTGTACTATTCAAAATCCTATTTTTTAATTTTTAAAGTAGAAAATCTAAATGTTTAAAGTCCATTTTTAGGGTTAAATGTCTTTAAATGTGTTCTTCTGTGTGAAATCTATGAGACAAATGAATAAAAAGGTGAAACAACAGATGTTTTTAGCTTGTAAGAACTTAAAACATGGCTGCTCACTGTGATGAAAATAAAAAATGGAGCACAGAGACCACTAGAGGCTGACCAACCTCAGTCATGCTGCATGATTTAACTGTACTGACTCCTTTAACTGAGTGTGTTCATGGCAGAGAATCAAAATGCTCCATAAAGCAAATTTAACCTGAAAAAAGTTCATTTTAAACAATTTATATTAATTTAAATCCTGAAATCTCCTTATTTCAAAAAGCAGAGTTGGGAACTTATATTTCTGGGTGGAGGACGTTTGTGATTTTTCTCTGGGGAGCTGAAGGTTTTTGCCAACTAATGAGACAGCCAACCGTAGAATATGAGCTTCTGAAAAACATCTCTGTCATTTGTGACTTGTCTTACAACTTCTGAGTAAAGAGCAGAGTGTTGTTTGTGGCGTTCTTAGTCATTTACTGTATCTCAGAGCGTAATTCACGATGAGTAAAGGCGCAACAGAGCACACACGCCCACGAACGCCCACAAACTAGTGACCTACTACCGTTTTCACCTTGACGGGATATTCATGCTTTGACATTTATCGATCTCAAACCTGACATCTTACTCATGGCAACACACACACACACACACTTATCTGGGCTGTTATGAATGGTGCAGTGTCATTTAGGGACACACAGCTCACTATCAAACCTGCAACACACACTAAGATATATGAAATAACACACCCACACACACACACACACACACACACACACAAATTAATCAAGAACTTACTTGACCTTTGACCCTCCAGATCAATTTTCGTGTGAAATAATAATGATCTGGTTCAATTTTATGACTGTTACATGCACTTCTGAGGTGTGTCCATACAACATGTGTCGCCTTGACCTCATGGTTGAGAACCTTTACATTACTGACTCATGGATTTCTACTATGAAAAGACTTTTTAAGGACCATGTCATGGTTTCATGTTCACACAAATCAAAACCAGTTTGATTCAAACCACTACTAAGCTTCTACACACACACACATATGCATAAAGCAATTCTGGCCCCGTTTTGCTCGTTCTGCCTCTTGTTGTTTTTCTTCTTCGTTTTATTGTGGCTTGTTTTCGTCTGTTCTCCTGCTCTGAATTTACTGTAAAGCTCTCACAGGACAAAAATACATCTGACTTTGTTCGTTTCTTGTGAAGTTGAGTCAAAGCAGCTGTGTGATTGCAGAGAGTTTCTGCAGCAGCTTTGAGCCTTCTTCTGAGGCCGACACACTGGTGATACTGGTAGTTTTAGCACCGCAGCACACTGAAGCTGAGGATAGAAGCAGCACTGATGAAATATCTGGACTTAGATATGAGGTTTACAGCAGCCGGTCTAAGTAAATGTTAGGAAAGTGGAACAAAAACACTGTACTTTCAGGGTTTTGTCAGCAAGACGCATAATTTACTCAACCAAAAATATGCTTAGTTTTACCCCAAAATTCTAAGAATGAAAGAACATTCTTGGCTTTACAGAGAAAGAAATATCCTTCCATTCTACAGCAGATACTAGAGAGACACTGTGGTCAGATAGTTCTTCAACTTGTTTCCTAAATCTTATCTTGTCTTATCTTTTCAGAAAACATGCATAGGAAGTCCTTAAAGTGCATTTTACTGCTTGACAACTTCACCTCATCAGAATAACGACAACACTAGTTGAATTTTTTTTTCTAGCACTACTGAAAATATGACCATGTAAACTCTCATCTGCTATAGGGCTGCAAAACAGCTCTAGATTGCTTGTAGTTCTTCAAACCAGTCACTATAGTCCTGTAAATAGCTTAGCCCGGGATTCAGCAACGGTGCCCCCTCAAAACGGTGACAGAGGTTTGAACAGGAGGAGTCGAGTACCGTACTGTCCTTAAAGTGGCTAATTTACTGAAACAACCAAGCAGGTCGGTCCTATGCACCATCGAAATCCTACTAAGTTGCTGTGTGGAGGTTGTTGTTGCAGTTTCTAGTAGCAAAGGAGATTTTGACAAAAGTAAAACTAAAATAGCAGAAGGGGAGGAGAATGCTGCGTGAAATACAGGGTGACCACGGCAAACTTATACTTGAAGTCTACATCTAGTGAGTCAGAGTAACATTAAAGTGATGTACACCAATCAGGCATAACATTATGACCACCTGCCTAATACAAAAATGCTCTGAACCATTGGTCATGGACAAGAGGACCTCTCAGGGTGTCCAATGGGGTCTGGCACCAGGATGTTGGCAGTGGATCCTTTGGGTACTCTGGCTTGTGCAGTGGGGCCTCTGTCAATCCAACTTGTTCCACTGCATCCTGTTGATGCTTGATCTGAACAGGGTCTAGGAAGTTTGGAGGTCAAACCAACATCTTGGGCCATTGTCATGTTCCTCAAGATGTTCCTGATTGATGTTTTTGCCATGTGGTGGGGTGTATTTTCCTGCGGGGGTAGGCCAGTGACATCGGGGATTGCCATTTGTATGAGGGAGTGTTCTTGTTCTGGGACAATGTTTATTTGGGTGTTTAAGTCTCATCAACATGGATGTTAAAATCCAAGGTTTTCCAGCAGAACATCATATAGTACCAATATGATCAATGTTATTCACTTCACCTGTCAGTGGTCATAATGTTGTGGCTGACTGGTGTATGTCTGAATGACAAAATGCTGTCACTTTAACAGATTGAGGAAACCAGCAATGTTATGGATCATCTATCTGACAAGGGTTTTAGATAAGGCAGGACTTGTCATCGAAATAACCATGAAAATGGAGAAGGTTTTCTGCAGTTGGGAGAAGTTTACATTCTAACATGCATGTTAAAATTGTGAAAGGGTCTATTTAAACCCAACCCATTATGTTTTTCTAAACCCAACCAAGTAGCAAATTAAAGCAGAGAAAATAGTAAAAGAAAAAACTGAATAAAAAGTCAACTACATCTATAAAAGGTCCCACCCAAGACATGAGCCCAAGTCTCCTGACTGAAAATCCTGTGTTTGTCTCATGACTTGCCACCTCCTCCGATCTTGTTTCTCCTCATACTACCTCATTTCCAAACATTCATAAGTCCATATTCTATTTCTGTTTTTCTCTATCGCCTCCATCATGGATCATGCAGAAAATTAATCTATTGTTGATGTGTGATTCATGCATGAGGGTGATTCTCCTTAAGAAAAAAAAGAAAAGAAAAGAAAAAAAGATACCAGCATGCATCTAGATCGACGTCTCATTTAGGTTTCACTCACTTTAACTCAAAGCTCAAGAAAAAAAACAAACTTTCTTGATGTCGAAACAAATCAGAAGAACAAACCCAACCCTCTGTGGGGCTGAAAGCAGGCAGCAGCAAATACTTTTTAATCATTCTTACTATTAATATTCTTGCTAATAACAATAATGGTAAATAAAAGCTAAATCAAGTGCTTTGTAAATGTTGTATCTGTCATTTCTGACCATGAAAAAGTGAAAAAAGTAAGATCCCTGAAAGCTATGGTGATTTACAAACTGCAGATTGGCTGATGAAGATTGTCTGATTCCTCTAAAAGCTCCAGAATGTTAATCAGTCATCATATTTTGGATTAAAAGGTGTAAACTGAATTCATCAGTCAGGATCAATATTGCACGTCGTTAATCTAACTTACTGTAAATTAACAACACCTCCCTTGATAATAATACATTTCAGTCTGTATCGATTTGTGTGCGACATTTCCGGTGGAATATTACCATAAAAATGTAAAATACGATGTATTCTCAGACTGAAAGAAGGCCGATCGCTGCGTACCTCGAGGGAGACGAGCTGCAAAGTCATTCTCTCTCTCTGGTTTCTGCTTTAATTCTCCGGATGACACATAGCAGGTTCTCACTTTTCCTCCTGTAGCTGCTCTCAACTCGGGAGAAAATAAAAGTGTCTCCAACTGTCCTTGTAATGTTGCAAACGTCTCAAGGTTGTCTGATGTGTAAAATATTACGCCTAACTGAAACCTGTTAAAACGTTCATATTTCTACCAAGTGATGCTGAAATTGAGTCACTTTTCATCCGTGTCTTTAACATAAATAGTAGAAAACAGACATGGTTTCATTCATCTTATCAAACATGAATCAACAAGCTGTTTTAATATTTACTATTAGTGCAATTTAAACTATAGTAAATAGGATTTTGTGCAAGCAGGCAAATCAGTATTCTCTTAAGGGTTAATGTTTAATTTTACCAAATAATCCCGTGTACCACATTCATGTCTACTAAAATAATATTCATACGTAGACTTTTGCATGAAAATTTTATAGCATAAAATATGGATATTTTTAAAGATGTGAAATTTCCAAACACTTTCCAAGAATTTATTTTATTTTGAAATTACCCGTCGACCCACTTTCATTCAATTTTTTCACACATTGAAATTTGAGGCTATGTTTGAACCATAGTCATGTATACATAGACGCTGCATTGACTGTAGAGGGATGTGCCTAAAGCGCTGCCATCTTGGTACAGGGCCATCAGAGGAGGGAGTGCATGGACATCTATGGAGCTAAGAGGTACTCTGCAATGTTGAAGTAGAATTATTCACTGAATTTTCGACCAATTTCCAAACGGTTTGATTTGTTAAAAATTCAACACATGTAGCTGACAGGATGCTTGGATGTAAAAAAAAAAAAAAGTTTAAAAATGTCTGTCTGTCCTCCATGTCTGACGTTTGTAACAAACAACCTGCGTGAATACACGTTGACAATTGATGGATTTATGATCACTTTTATAGAGCAAACATGTCATTCCTCTATAGACGTAATGCACTTTAGGAGCGAGTGGCACTGTACCAAGATGGCTGCCGCGTAGGCACGTCGCTCCAATCGGCAGCAACAGTCAATGCGACGTCTGAACAACAACATCTCAGGAAATTTTCACTGTTATTTCTCATCATGTCATTGATTCAGAATCCGATTCAATCAGATCAATATTTTGTTTTGTATTATTGTGACATGCAACTAAATATGGCTGGAGAAATACCATTACCTGCATCAACTAATTTTTTGTTAATGTGTGCTCGAAAATGGGACTTTTCATGACAGCTTAAATTTTTTTCTCATATTTTATCTCACCCATAATCAGAGACTATTTAATCCACTTGTCCAATATTACAGATTTTAAATCAATGACATGATGAGAAATAACAGTGGACATTTCAGGCTCTTATCTTTAATAGTTCCTGAGATAATGTGGTTCAAACATAGCTTTAAATTTCTATGTGAAAAAAAAGGGCTGAAAGTAGGAAAACGGTAAATGGTTTGCACTTATATAGCGCCTTTCTACCTTAGTGGTACTCAAAGCGCTTTACAATGTGTTTCGCAATCACCCATTCACACACATATTCACACACCAATGGCAACAGACTTCCATGCAAGGTGCCTGCCTGCCATTGGGAGCAACTTTGGGTTCAGTGTCTTGCCCAAGGACACTAAGGCATGCAGAAGGGCTGGGGATCGAACCGCCAACCTTGCTGTCAGTGGACAACCTGCTCTACCACCTGAGCCACAGCTGCCCATAGGTAAATGGGCACATTTTTAAATTATTTTATCTCAAAACGTACTCGATATATCAAGCTAACATTTCACAGATACCATTATAACTATCCATAATTTATGATAAAAAAAAGTTTCAAGCAAATCAGAGGTGGTCAAGCAGAAGGCCCCTGATGATTTGAGCTGGAGTGACCCATAAGGACATTTTTAAATATGAATTAAAGTATAGTATTTGTTAGCTATGAAAAAATATCATGTGTTTTATGATATTGTCATTCATCATCTTTTTACACACCAGCCTACACTTATGGCAGGAGGAGTTACAGCTGCATAAACACATTAATATTCACTTAGGTTTCAACAAACCATGTGTTAAAATGCTGTTTACTCTGTTTATAATGCTGAATAAGAAGGATTAAAATAAAATGTTACCTGTTTATGATTTACTAAATTGTCGTGCAAATGGGATTTTATTTCCAGAGCTTACTAGACTGCTGTATTGTCAAAGCCACCGAGACAAGGTTGGCATCAGTGCCATTCAATGCCGACAGACATATACGAGTTTTCCGCTTTAAAAGACAGTTATAAGTAGGTTGGACGTGCGGTATTCATGGTCAGACAGTCATTTTTGTCAGTTTTGTTTTACTTTGTGACTTAATTCTAGTTTTCAATCACTATTTACTTTCATTTTCACTCGCTGCTTGGTTCGGTTTAGTGGAGACACCAAAGGCCATAGTTTGAATTAAAACACACTTTCACAACAGTGACCACATGTTACAAGGCAAAGTTCTTGTTGCCTAAAAAGGAGTGACGGTGACGACACCAGCAGAGCAAATTTAGAACCAGCGTCTGTTTCTTGGAACTACCTCGCACCTTCAAAAAGGATGCTAAAAAAGGTGGTTGGGGTGGACGGAGGGGCGCACAAAGCACCCGAACTCTGGCTTCGGGGTCTGTATCGAGACAAAAGCCTCTTTGGTTGAAACGAGGAATAAAGTGTGGTTTCTGTCACGTGTTGATGATCACGTCTCAAGTTACTGCTGCAAACCGTGTGTCACATTTACACAGAAAACAAACTAAATACCACCGATGCATTCAGTATAAAGGTTTTTGCAGATTGCCTGATGGATGCTAATCAGCATTTCCTCATTATGTTGATATAAAACCATCGAAATCACATGTGGCATCACAGTTTAGTTGGATATAAAGATACTTTCTGGGAATCAGTGTTGAAATAATAGTTTTTTTAGCGCTAAGAAGTCAATTTCCGGAAACATGTGGTTGATTCTGTGTTGAGATAACAGCTTCTTGTCTCCTGCAAACACATTTCTAGTTAGATTGGTGACTGATGTAGCAGCTACAAGAGGCTGGCTGCACCTTTAAAGTAGCACAACAACACTAATTTATTCTAGGTAGCTGGACATTGTAGTTTATTTAACTTTAGTCCCACCACAACACTTCTTTGTTTCCTGGTTTTGCTGTTCGTTAATCCATAATTCAGCCACATGGTTCGTTTAGAAGATTGTTTACCCACAAGGCCGAGCCATGAATGACGGCTACACCGAATACAGTATTTTTTAAAGATATGGGGGTGGGAGAGTGTTTGGTGCTTCTCTACCCGGCAACAGGGAGCTGAGTCATCTCTGTCACAGGCCTCCCACGCCTACCCACGCTGCACTGCTCTCGGTCTCTCTCGGTGGTGGAGGTGCATGGCCGCGGACTTGATACCAAAACTAACTGCATCACTTCATCCAGGCCCACAGATGACAAAAACACACATTTACGGTAAACGACGGGGGGGGAAGCCTTGACGGAACAGGGCTGGCATAAGTGGGTGTGAGTGTGTTTGGTGTGTGTGTGTGAGTGTGTGTGAGAGAGAGAATCGACCTTCTTCTGACAGTTGATGGAAACTGATACCACTTATCAAACGTTACGAAAAGTGTGTAAAATGAAAGGAGAGGCTGAAAGGGCAGAGAGTGAGAAGGAGAGTGAAAGATGTGTATTTCAAAGTGTGATGACCAACTCTGTGGGTCGCAGTATGATGATAATAACTCAGACTGACATTTATGAAGGTCAAGGTCAAGGAAATGGTTGTGCTGGTGTGTTTTAGTCATATTGACAGTTTAGAAACTGATTTGAATTGTTTAATGAGGATTAAAGCCCAAACATGAGGGACATAAGGCCCCTACTGAGTCTTTTGACCTGGGTATTGTTTCATATTGGTCAAAAAGTCAGTAGTATCATTGATTTCAGTGATTTCAAGGCCATCTGGTAGCATCCTTGAAGTTCCAGTCAACTTGACATCTTCATTTCAGACTGAATAAACCATTCTGTTGCATCTGAGCATAAATAGTGCAAACAAAAATGACACGTTTGTAACTTCTTCAACCCAAATTATACTCTCCATACTTCCCATGTAGCCACAAGGACCTGAACACCGGCTTTAAAAGTCTTCCTCTGCTTGTTGCAGAGGTTCTGGAGGGAGAAGAGTATCAGCTGCGTCAGAACATCCACGGAACTACAAGTTTGCTGACTGAGCATGTCTGTTGTGAGTCTGTGTACACAGAATACCCGACATATTACTGTATGTATGCCACATGAACATCCACTGTCTGAATCTGCATCCGCCTGGTGGTAAATTTTGTTTTGACTGAGAACGCCTTATGCTGACTTGACACCAAATCCTCAGCAGACTGATGTTGTGAGATGCAACTGTTAGACTGAGGCTACATGTTTCAACATGTTCACTAGTGAGCAGAGATAATGTCTCTAAGATCAGCACTGGGCTGAGAGACAGTTTGTCTCAGTGGCCACAACCAGAATTACAGGATTACAGAACTACTTTAACCTAAATGATGCCTTTTATTGTTACAGTTGAAGCCATTATGTCCAAAAATCTTTTTTGGTTTATGCACCTGGTGTGCAGTGTTCATTGGAATGAATGTAACTCAAACTTGGACCATGATTCCAGCTGTTTCAGTATATCTATTAAAGTTGTGACAATGCTTGCTAGCTGGAAATAGAAATCAAAGAATTACCATGAATAGATCTTTCTCATGCTTCTTCTGTTGAGACAGTCATATATTCAGAGACACAATCACAATATAACTGCCAGAGGTTGCACACATACACTGTATATAAAAGATGGATGTATCCTCCAGGCATAAAAAGTGAAACTAATGCAGCCATGCCTTGAACTTGCATTCTTTCTAATGGCCAGCAGGGGGCGACTATTCTGGTTGCAAAAACAAGTCAGATTGTATAGAAGTCTATGAGAAAATGATCCTACTTTTTCCTTGATCTGTTCCCTTAGTAAACATTTTCTGAATGAGTTTATGGTCTCAATAACTAGTTTCAAGTCTCCTTCAATACAGCTTGATTTTGTAAAATATCGTTCCATTTAGTGGCAGCACCGTCGCCTCACAGCTAGAAGATCCCCAGTTTACGTCCCAGCCTGGGCCTGGGCTCTTTCTCTGTGGAGTTTGAATGTTCTCCCTGTGCAGTGTGGGTTTTCACCAGGTTCTCCGGCTTCCTCCCACAGTCCAAAGACATGCTGAAGTTAATTAATAGAAATTATTCTAAATTGTCCGTAGGTGTGAATGTGAGTGTGCTTGGTTGTCTGTCTCTATGTGTAGCCCTGTGATTGACTAGTGACCTTTCCAGGGTGTCCCCTGCCTTTGCCCTGAGTTGGCTGGGATAGGCTCCAGCCCCCCCACGACCCTACAGAGGATTAAGCGGTGTATAGATAATGGATGGTTCTATTTAGAGGAAAATAGACGATAAAGCAGGGTTGGCTTTGTGATGGGGCTGTTTAACGGTTGATGGGTTGCGACTGTCTGAATGTGCCGAGTGTTCTCAAGTTCTCAGTTAGATCTACCCCTCGTTTATCAGGATTGGTTTCAAAAGACCAAGGTGGTGATGGTAAAAATTCCAACGTGAGGCTTGAAAATAGTGGTTCACAAACCAATGGGTGGTGTCATGATGTCCATCTTTTATATATACTGTCTACGGATGCAAATTGTTTGGCCTTGTCCACACTATACATTGGTATTTGATAAAACGCAACTTTTTCTATGCATTTTGGCCTTACGTCCACGTGCAAATGCAGTGTTTGGTCTCTGAAAGCAGACTTCTTGGTAAAAGGTGAAGATTTTCAAGAAACTTCTTATGCAGAGTTGACATATAGACAGGCAGAAACTGAGAAATAAAGTGGGTCACTATATGTGCCTCCCTGATTCGTCACTCACCATCACGTGACTATACAACTAAGCAACCACGAAGGAAGCACCAATGAATTTTCCAAACTGGTATAACTACAGAGGAAGATTGTAGCAATTCTCAAACGTTTACTTGGACAGAGATTGTTTCTGATTCAACACGCTGCTTTAAAATTAAACTGGACGTCAACTTAGCGACAAATACAGTACGATATTGTGATTTTTGCAAGATAAACAGATATAGAGTGATACATGGTGTCTGGATGCCCAATATTTCTGCTGCTTCATTCACTAAAGTGTTAAAAATCTCTATGCATCGCTGGGTTACTGGTAAATTACTGCACAGGTACACAGGAGCATTGAATCTGCGAAGAAGTACAGTCATCACTCATACCTTGCCCACTCACAAAGAGACTCAGTTGATTCAAACTGTGAATCTGGAGTGCAGTGCTGTATGTGTGTTATTGATAGTCGTCTCATATATACACTGACAGAACAAAGCCTACAGATCTTATATAATGTGCGTCAGTGAAGCCTATGAAACTCCTGCTGACGTCACCAACAGACTCTGCAAACAGGTCGATCAAAGTGGCTGAAGGGCTCCAGAGTTGGAGCTCTTTCATCACCTTGTCCCATGTCAAGGCAGCTGCTGTAATATCATGGGAGACGCAACGCCGGCACTTTCACTTCAGCCCCCTTCAGAGGTGCGGTCTGTGATTACACGACTAAGTTTGGAGCAACAAGTTACAAGCCAAGTCCAAGCCAAATTTTTTTTGCCGCAACCTGACCAGCTGCCAGCGAAATGAAAACAGTTGTCCCTCACAGCGCTGCTCAGTGTCTCTGTCATTATCCACCATCAGATTTTACATTACATTTCCTATTTTTAGCCCATCGCTGCACAAGGCAAACCTGAGCTTTGCATGCCGAGCTATTTCTTGCAGTAGGAAAATCTCTCCCCGTGATCTATACACAAATAAGAGGATTCATCAACAGACTTTTCTGAAGCCTTAAGAGAAATAAAAATGAACTCGGAGTGAAATTCCCCCAAAGTTCGGAAAAAAGTCTGCAATATTTTCAATCTACCGCTGGATTCCTTCCTGCTTTTTAGCCTTATATTTTCAAACATATCACTTTACTATCTTTTTTAAAATATTTTAATTAGTCTGACTAAACCTCCTCGAACAGAAAAGTTGATCTAGAATGATGAGGCAACTCCCCTCGACCAGATCCTACGTTAAAAAGTAAAATACCAGGGTTTCCTAGAAGTGCATTCATTCTTAGCTTAATAAACACCAGGCAATGCTGAATAAAAAACCACTGATATCCAGCTTTTTGTCACTTACCAGTTTGTCTCTCCTCATCCTCCTCTTCATCAGAAAGTCTTGAGTGAAAACTAAGAAAGGGCAAAGAGAGAGAGAGAGAGAGAGGAAAAAGAAGAGAGGAATGTTTTAATCACTCTGAAGGAAGCCAGTTTATCTTCCCACTCACATTACTGAGTATCCTACTCACACAGACACACACAAACACACAAACACACACACACAGTGATACCTCCAAAAGGTCAGGATGAATCACGAGAAGAGAGAAAAGATAGAAGGTAGTGACAGGGATTGAGAGAAATGACAGTAAGACAGAGAATAAAAGCTCCAGAATAAGAAAGAAGAATGAATAGAATGTAGAGAGGAGGTGACGGAGGGAGGAGAGCGCTCAGAGAGACTGGAGAGAGAAAGAATGAAATGCATGGCTTGGCTGAGTCATCTCTAACCACCACTTCCTCCAAAAAGCTCTACTAAAAGCTCTACTAATGACTGGCCAACTTCTGAGGCAAGCACACACACACACAAGAATCTCCTACTTAAGCTGCAGCTTTTTCTTCCTCCTTCAGCTTCAAACTGCTAAAACTCTTTTCCCTTGAGACAGTTGTGTGTGTGTCTGTGTGTGTGTGTGCTGGTAGGTCTATCTTTGCGAGGACTGATTTGAATTAAACATGTGAAGGCATTTTTGAACTGATTCTGGCACAGATCTTTAAAAAGCTGTTTGAGGGCATTTATTTGTATAAGGAGCTAAAAATGTGTTACTTCATGACTGAAGGTCCTCACAAAGATAGAAACACACACGTGTATTTAAGGGAAAGCCTGAGAAGGCGACTCATCAAGTGACCCCACCGACTGTGTCATGAGAAAAAGGACAATCTGCTGCCGAATTCAGCTTTTCCCAGAATTCCCAGAGGCATTTACTTCACTTTTTTTCCCTTTTGCATCGAGGGAGGCTCTGCTCTACATCTTGTTAAGTTTCTTTGCTTAAGGGAATAACTCAACATTTTGGGGAGAAAACATGTGTGTTGGTCTCATGTTAAAGATCCCCCTCTGTAATAATCTAGTTTTTACCTTGTTAACATGTTCATATGGGGGTTTTTTTGTGTGGGAATTAAATTAAAATTAGTATTTTCATGTTGAAACTACAGCGATAGTCTCAAAAACACAAATTTAGACTTCAGGGGCAATAAACCTAAGAATCTAATGCCAGGATGGGGCTTTCTCTATCATTATTCTTCTTCAGAATCGGTTCCAGTTTGAACATGCATTACTACAACTTGCCGTTGTGTAGAAAAGCTTTACAGTGTTTAAATAGACTCGTAGGTGAGCTGGTGTGCTCGAGTGGTAGCAAATAGGGAGGGAAGCATAGAATGAGATGGGAAATTCATAGATCCACACATTCTAGAAGAAGCAAGAGTATAGAGATACATCGACACAAGACATTTTAAGGCAGAAAATGGTTATTTTCATGGATAAAACCTCTAAATATGTGACTTTGATACACACAGATGAGTCTTTAGGAGGTAAATCAATGATCAAAGAGGGACTTTACAGTGAGCTAATAACTTTTCAGAGAAGAAAAAGCACATTATTTCTTTAACAAATGAGAAGTTGAATTCATAAGCAACAAAACATACATTTCCTGACTTCAACACACTTGCTGCTACAATATTACTCGGTCTGGTATGACTAGCAGCTTGTGTAGCGGATGGAAGCTAATTTCGCATGCTATAGATTATCCTTACAACTCTTTGCTACTTCTAGTCTAGAGTCAAGATGTGTTTAGTGTAGCTTTGCATTAAAACTGTCTTTCATTAAACACATTGTGTCTCACTTGCACACTTAAACAGAGATATAAAAACAATAAGACTTTTTTTTTGTTTTGTTTTTTAAAGGACAATTATCCACTCTTTTTGTGACAAACACCGGATTATCGTTCGAGCAGCGTTTAGTGCAGGTGGCCTGATATTTCACAGGTTTCACTTTTGGTTTTGGCCTCTGCCATGACACCTTTTAACCTCAGCAAGACTAAAAGACCTCAGGATGCTGTTATTTGCCAAGAAATAGTGCAGCCGCATATGTAACCCATTAAAAACAGAAATTGTTTCGCATTTGTTAAATCAACATGTAAAACTAGTTAAATAACAAACTTTAAATTTATTTGTAGGGACTTTTCCCAAACTATTCCCCTGATTTAAGTCATTATGCTGAGCTTAGATAACCAAGTCCCTACTCTAGCTCCATATTTATCCCCCACACATATCAATCCTCACATCTCCCTCTCGGAAAGAAAAGCAAACAGGCACGTTTCCCAAAAAAGAACAACAACTATTTGTTCACGAGCAGTTTTTACAAGTTGAGGCCTTGTTGCCTCACATCTGGGTGCAGCGTGACGCATCTGATTTGAGGAAAACTCCAGTGATTCAGGAGGTTTTTTTTACGAGTGCGGCATCGGAGTCTAGCCTATGTGGGATGGCACAAGTGAAGCTCAGTTGGCAGAGCTCAATGAAGAGATTAAAACCGGAAATAAAGGCTGCTGATGAAAGTGCAGCTTCTCACTCTCCTCTGCTGTTTGCACTCACAGTAAGAACCCTCCGGGGTTATTGTGACACAAATGAATTCCCACCCCGTCCAGCTGAGGCTCCTATCCGGAGGAAGTCATGGGAACTCATAAATACACACATCCTCCTCTGCAGTTCCCATACTTTTCACAGCACACACACACACACACACACATACACAAACCCTTATACACTCCATAGACACAAACACATGATGGACATGATGCAAATTATGTGTAGTCATACTGGCACCAACTAAAATGGGGAACAGACATTGATCACTACAGCGGATGCTACTGTAGCTCAGCCTGGTTAATTACAGATACAGCTGGAGAACAGGATATGATAGTTCTGCATGTTACTTCTGCAATGCACACTTAAATATATCAATGTCAATTACTGGCAGAAGCCCATCCAGCCTCTATTATCTCTCAACAGCCCCTTTATGCTGCAGCTTCCTTTAAAAAGGACTGTGTTGTGTTCTGTTTATTGGAAAATGAAGCCAAAGAGCTCTATCATCTGAGGATTAGAAAGAAAAAAAACACAAAAACCGAAACACAACATTGAAACTGATGAGCTGCATGCCAGTCTGACTGCTACTTAACTTGCAAATTGCACACATAGAAACAAAACCGATCGACAGTGATGATAGTAACTGAACGAATTTACTTGCATTGCGGTGTTTTGACCAAAATTCAGCTTGTTAACATGCTCACAAAGACAGTTATGCATATTGATGCAGGTATAACGCACATAATCTTCTTTTAGCATGTAAGAATGCTAACATTTGTTTATTAGCTGTAACTCCACAGCTAATCTTTGCAGGTAAGTGGCCATAATCTAACGTACTGGACAAATTAAATATGAAACCAGCTATAAAACACCATGGCAATACATTAAGTAGTTGTTGGGTTGTTATTTCAGTGTGGATCACAGTGGACCATCTGACCAACTGAGAGACTACCGGTCTAGAAAAAAGACACTAGAATTACCACCGCTATCGTTTTAATGTCTCCACCAGCCACTAAAGTTAGTTTTCATCCATGTCTGTCCAGATTTGCCCTTTGACCTTTTGGATATAAAATCATTACATCATCATGAGACACTTCTGTTCAATTCTGTCACAAATGACGAATAGGTTTTGGCCAAAAACATGTTTTTTGTGATCACAGTTACCGTGTACAAGTGAATGTTTGCGCCAAATTTGAAGAAATTCCACTTAGGCATTCGAGATATATGGAAAAGATGGAAGAACTATCCAAAAACATCTTGCCTCCAGCTGCAGTTTTTGTTTTTATTAGATAACTACTCAGAATCATTGAAAAAACTGTCCAGAATGAAAAGCCATGGACAAATGACTGCAGCATCCCCAAATTAGCAATGAACTATGACATTTTATACATAAAATCACTATTAATTTGATTATTATAAACAGCCTATAGGGTGGTAATGACACATTGAGGGGAAAATTCACACAAAATGAAGCATTTTCCATTTTAGGGTGAAGTATTAACTAAGAAATAACCGAGTCGTCAGCATGTGCAGCTGCAGTAGATAAGCATGCAAAGAAAGCATCCCTCCACAGAAACCGAAACCTTATGTGCTTTATCATGAAAGTTATTATCAAGAAGATGTCACAGTCTGAATCGCACAGTGTGAGAAGTGATAAGGACAAATAAGGTACAAGAAATCAATTCATAACAACGAGAAAACGGCTTAAATCTTATGTTGTAGTTGCACTGAAATCAACTTCAGGGTTCTAATGCTGAGGGTCACATGACTTGTCCAGACTGAGTCCTGTGGTTTTTGAAATTGCGACACACCAACCTATTTTTAGATGTATTACCGGCTGTTTATTTCACCAACTTGCACCATGTGGACTCTGTGCACAGAGAGAAAGAGAGAAAGTAAAGGCTTTGAGAAGTGCTGGCTCAGCAAAGTGCCCGTTGTGGGAGGATTGTGGGAGATTGAGTCTACAGATGAGTCAAGGAGAGCCATTACGCAGAATAGCAGAATGAATAGCACAGCAGTCTATCTTTAGTGTCCGTGTGGGAATCAAACCAACACTTGCATAGTTGTTGCTATGGGATCCGTGCCGGCGTTGCACAACCGTGTTTTGAAGACACTCTGGTTATTCTCATAATAATATACCACAGTGACATTTGAAAGTACTTTTAAACTCCTAGTATTGTTTAAATTGTAGAAAACTAGTGCATGAAGGTGAATCTGAATGTATCGTTAAAAACGATGATATAATATACAGTAAAGTGATATTTTTAAAGATATGGTTTCAAAATGACCACAGCTACAGAAAAAAATCCCAAAGCCCTGCAGCAGAATATAATTTTGCACACTTTGAGTCATGTATTCTTCAACTAAAGGCAATAAAAGACCTACCAGTGCATAAGCCTGCTAAAGTCATAAAGTCATGTCTGGCTTTTGTGATCGGTTAAAGTGTCCCACGATGGTTGAAAATACATGTGAGACATTCAAAAAAGAACAAGAGTTCAACTGTTCTCTGAGTCAACAAGTAAAGGCACAGAGCAGGATTTTCCTCTTTAAAATGCCACAGAATTACTGTTTCTACCACATCATCACTAATGCTGGTTAGTAGTTCGTCACCGTCTGCAGAAATGCTGCCTTCTAGTACGGTTTCGGTAATTCTGAATGGTCTGCCTTTGTACTTGAAACACACAGACTCTTATTTATTAGAGAGCTATATTATGTTTGTATATAACCTTCACAAATACATGAAAACAGAATTTATGTAGTCTAATATTATGGTCAAAGTCATCAGTTTCAGCATGTACACGCATCGAAATGAAGAAAAAGAAATTTGTTTTGAAAAAGAAAGCAGCGTCTACTTTCTGAGGAGGTCTTTCAACATCTCAGGACAATTCTGAGGGTGTTTTACGAGTCTGTGGTGGACAGGTTTCTCTACCGTTTGCAAAGAAAATTTTTATTTTTTTAAAAAGCACAAATTTCACATGGTATTGTTTTTTTATACATCTTATTCTGTTTTTATACATACATATACACACACACACACATATATATATATACACACACACACACACATATACATATATACACACACATATATATACACACACACACATATACACACATATACATATACACACACACACACACACATATATACACACACACACACACAAATACAAACACACACACAAACACACAGACAAACACACACACAGACACACACATACACACACACACACATACACACACATACACACACACACACACACACACATATATATACATACACACACACACA
>OMNN01102602.1:0-13859 GCA_900302755.1 Chromis chromis
TGTTTTATAGAACTGGACAAATAAAAAGTACTTATACTCAAGGACTGCATATTTCCGTTTTATGCTACTTCTACTTCACAACTACGGAACTTAGAATTTAGAATCTTTAAAGACAACTGCTATTTCAGAACCAGAAGACAGTTTTACAGAGGTAACTCCCCCAAAACTAAAATGTTTCTATAGCTGATGACATTTGATCTGATCAAACTATCCCAAAAAGAGAGAGCTTCAAATAAAAAGTCTCTGCTTTATTGAAAATTTTATATTATGACCCTTTCTTTTGATGTTAGATGATGGAGAACCACATTTCATTGCTAGAAAATTATTTTAGTAGAACAGAGCAACGTAAGGGCATATAAAAGCCACTGGATAGTCAAAAATGTCTTTGACCCCACCCTGAAACTGTGCAGCATTTGAATATACTACAGGTTATTTCATAATGTGGAATAAATACACAGGATAATATATTCATATATAAATGCTGCATACCAAAGTTATTAGACTGTGCTCATTTGCAGGCTTTGGTCTGTCTGTTGTGCTGATACAGGTCAGTGTGTTAGTAGAGTTGGCTGTAAGACAAGATCATTTGAAGAAAATGTAATATTATCAGAAGCGTTAAGTCACAAGAGCATCTTTGGACTAACTGATCGATGCTCGCTCTCGTCTAGTCTGAAGCCAAAACATCGCTCATCTAATAAGAGCAGCACATTTTACAAGAGACAAAACTTAATATAAATGGAGGGAGTTGTGTTATTTTTTGGAAGATCAGACTGTGCACACGTCTGTAAGGTACCACCATGCAGAATTACCTAAGCAGGTTTTATTGGAAACTTTGTCAAAATTAGCACCACAATAACTCTGTGCCGTCTAATCTGCATAAGCACAGAGCTGGACATCACGTTCATGTGCACTCATGCTTGCTCATTCACTCCTTGTAGATGAATATTCTTAATGTAGGTTTTGCTTGACCAGTGAACTTGTGAGCAACAATTGCAGTTAGTGTCTCATTATTCTCCAGACATTTAAGTTGCAACCTGCCTGTAGATCAAGATCATCATATATTAAGTTATTTCAAACTGTCTTTTATTTTTAACCACTTCAAATGTGTTATGCACAAACATACATTACAATTCTTAAAGGCTTGAAACATCATTTTTGCACCAAAAACAGAACCTTTCATAAACAAGGCAACATCTAACTGGCATACACCTCCATCTGCTGGTGATCATAAACTCCCAAAGTCCTTATAATAGCTCTGAAACTATTAATTTGAGAGCCACTCTGAGTAACAGTTATTTAAATATTCCCTGCAGGAGAGCCAAAGGTGCATCCCTGCCACAGTCATTTCAGTATAACTACATGCAGGAACAGCTGACCCCAAATGAAATCCTTTACAGTCAAAATGTGTTTTTAAACAAGGTCTATTGGCCCTAAATTCCAAAGCGAAGGGAAATTTTTGTGGTAATGGGTTGGACTGAAGTAAGAATAAAGGTGTAACACAGAATTGATTGACAATTTTTATACTATATGCTTTTTTAACAGTCAAACCAGGCGGGGTCATTTTTGACCCCAGAGGACAAAGGCTGTATGGCAATCGCGACAACATTACGAGGGTTAACAAATGATACTTGACAGTTCTTTCATTTCCAGAAGTTGTCCAGAAACATCACAGTTTAGAAAGCATACCCAGTTAGAGTAGAGACAGTGCTTAGCGACAGCTGCTGTTCATTTAAATCTGTGAAATGGTGTCAGGAAGTTCATTAATCACGGTTTGTCTGATGTAGTAGGTGGTGTCGAGCTGTAGTAAACATTCAGCTCACATATGTAAAGTAGTGACAGTTTGTCCAGCTCTCTCTTCTCTGGCTTCCACCTCATTATTTTTCATTTAGTTCTGTAAAATAAACGTATTTTTAGTTACAGCTTACGTGTAGCCTCGTCTCCTTTGTCCAGCCTTGAGTCGGGTTGTGACACTGTGTCTCTATTAAAGCCACACCTTCGCTTCATGTAAAGGAGGCAGATCTAGCTATTTGTCTCTTCTTAGCCAGCTGTTTGGGCACCACTGTTTGCAGTAGCCTCCTCACTAGGCCGAGGCGTCCTGTCCTGATCAGAGCCCTGGATAACTCTGTGACCTCTGCTGTGTGTGTCCTGTAAAGGCACCTCAACTCGGCCTTCACTACGTCCTGAGGGTACCTCTCCTCCGCCTTGTGCACCCACAGCTCCAGCTGGGTGATGGCAGGGCTGGGGTCAGGGCCTCCCTGCACAAATAGAGCCAGGAGGGCCCGTAGGAGGCAGCGCAGGGCTGTGGCATCTCTGCTCCCTGGTTTCTGCAACTCCACTGCCTGTTTGAAGCAGTCAGCAGCGTTCTGCTCCTCACCTTTTATCAGGAGGCAGCGTCCTCTGAGCACGTGGAGGTCTGGCAAACTATCACCCAGCTCAAACTGTAGGGCATGAGAGAGGCTCACCAAGGCGCTGTTCACTGCACTCTCATCTACTAACAGGCTCTCCTGGAGTGCATCGACACCCATGTAGTAGTACACCTGAGAGGAAGACATGAATCTGATAAGCTTATTGAAGTAAAAAAAAACAACAACACACTGTTTAATCATCTGTTACATAGTTGATGGTTTTACCTGTGCCATCTCTAGATGCGTTCGCAGACAAGGATGCACACTGAGCACCTTGTCCAAGTCTTTTCTAGCCTCAGTTAGCTTCTGTCGGTCTGGGAGTCCACCTTCCCCATGCTTTGCTTTCTCCAGGTCCCTGACATACAGGATCAAACTGATCTAAAAGGAACACAGCACCATTTTGTTAACATTATATCTCATCAAAAGTAAACATATTCATAAATATAACCATTAACGGTTAATACCAGCGAACACAACAAAACCAATTCCCCAAATATGTCAGTTCTGTGCATCTATTTGCCACTTTAATTTAATACAAATTAAAGTAAAACATTAAAACATAAAAACAAAACATCAAAAATATTTGACATGGTAGTGGACTGGGGGATGCTGGCACGTCATTGACTTGAAGTGTCTCAGCTGGAGTACCTTGGCTCGGGTGCAGTAAGCCTGCCAGTTGAGCTCTGGGTCTGGCAGCACATTCAGGGCCATGTTGCAGATCCCTGTGGCCATCTCATGTTTGCCCAGCAGAAAGAAGACCTTGGCCAGAAGGTTCAGGACGAATGCATCCTCATTGGCCAACTTTATGGCCTGAAGACACAGACAGTTCTGTTATTGTGGCACATATAGAGCGGTCTCTAGTAGGACTAACACACCTTCAACATGTATATTAAATAAAGTCACTTCACTTGCTGTTGTTGCTTCTGTAACATTCTGTCATAGTGTTATGAGCATAAGACAAGCATAACGTCTACAAAGTATGAACTTACAAAGCTATATACCTGTAACTATCCTCTTTAGTACAAAATTATAGCCTTTGGAATTACATACAGACATGCAGAATAAACACAGTTCCAACAAAGGAAGACAGCAGCAAGCCATCGAAGTAAGTGCACCTGCAGCAAGTATTCACAAATTGTACGTGTATGTTTACATGTCTTTCTTGCCGTAGCAACCCCTGCTAGTAACAGAATGTTCAACTGAAACCAAGTGCCAATGGAAAACACTGGACAAAAAGGATTGGTTGATTCTAGAAGTTTTTGGCTTTAATATGATTTAACAAGAGGAAAAAGGTTTATTAGATTTAGTTACTACTAAAGCAGCTCCAGATAAAACAGTCCTTACCAACAGTTTTTCCTGGCTTGCCTGATGTTTGGTGAGAGTAAACTTACCGTTCCATAGCAGGACAGAGGATCAGAGGCTGAGTAGCCACAGTCGTGTATCGACATGGGCACTGAGGAAAACTCATCCTTCCTCTCCAACATGATGCCAACATAACACCAGGCTAGAGCTGACAGGAGAGATCAGAATAAGACTTAAAAAAAAAAAAAATTTAATAGCTGTACCTGTTGGGTACTTTATGTATTTTCCTCCCTCTACATTAAAGAAATGGTTGTTACATCTTCTGTCATTTTTAAAAATTAAATTCCTAAAACAATGTTCACAATAATAGTGAAACTAACAGAAGCTGCTAGTTCTACAAATAGACTGCAGCACCTCAATCCAGTGATTGGCTGATATGAATAAATCACATTTACTTGAGTATTTTGAGAATTTGCAGACGCTTTACTTGAGTATTTCTCTTTTGTTCTAAAACTCTATTTAATTTCAGACTGATTTTTGCTGCATATTTTGCCTGTAAATGTACAGCAGAGCAGATATACTATCCATATAATAACATACAGCCTTTACCTTTGTGCTGCATTTTCTCCGATTCCAGTGTTTCTTTGAGAAGTTTGAGTCCCTTATTGTAGTGAGAGAGTCTGGAGTATTCAGAATCCTCTTTGGTCCTCACTATGCCGTCCAGTCTGCAGAAAGTAAACAACTTCAGTATTTTCATGCTATGTAGTGAGATTTATCGAAATCTTTTGAGGTTGGTGCTGTACCTTATATAGATGGTTGCCATTTTAAAATACCAGCTTCGTTTTTCCTCTGTTGGTATCTGAAAAACGACGGCAGCCCAGCAGCATTAGTTAATTGCTATTTCAAAGAAATGTGCAAATTTTTTCACTTGTCTGGAATGTTAAATAACAAGATAAGAACTCTTATTTATTGTGCCAATTTGTGATTTTGTGCTTTGAAAAATAAATTAGCTTGACTTGACTTTATTTCTTCTGTGAGCTAAGTTTATTATTCATACATCTTCAAACTCTCGTAAAAGCTTGCAAATGAAATGACTCATGCAAGAGCAATGAATTCAAAGACATTGTTATGCAGTCACAGAATTATGTGCATGATTAACATCTAACCAGCTCCACCTTACATTCTGCACTTTAATCCTTAGCACTTAAACATTCAATGTATCTTTATTCTGAGTATTTATGTCTCCATCTCACCAGATGACCTCCATAATCCAGGGCTCTGTTGTAAAGTGTCAGTGCTGCCATTAGCCTCTCCCTCAGGTCATCCTCGCTGTCCAGCTCCACATCGTATGGATAAACGTAGGCCTGTTCAGCCAGGCAGCGAGCAGCCAGCAGTCTGGTCTCCTCCTGAGAGGCCTCTCCAGCATCCAAGCCCATGAGGTGAGACACTTGGTCCACACACTCTCCTGCATCCAGCTCTCTCCCCAGCTTGTCGTACACGTAGCCCAGGTTGGCCCAGGCGTTGAGATTCCCAGGATCCTCTTTACAAACACTTCTGAAAGGCCAGAAGACATGGTGGGATTAGAGAAAGAGCCTTCATTAGGGTCTTTTTAACAATATCTTATGATCACTTTGATTCTTATCTTAACCAAACTATAAGTCAAGACATTTTAGCAATACTGTAAACTACTGTATATAACTGTAAAGTTCATTCAGCTTAGAAACATAAGTTTCCCTGCTGCCCTAAATATGTGAGTCAATTGCATTTGAGATGTTTAATTAGTTGTGAATATGTAAGTCTAGTTGAGCTAAAAAAAATAATTAAAAAAAATTAAAAAAAAGCATAGCTTACCATGACAATTGTACACACATTTTTGTTCATGGCTGAACCAAGGACATTTTATTCTCCATCAGTAGTTTGTTTTATTTAGCAATCTTGTTATCAAATCTATAGGCTAGAATAGGTTAACAATCTTTATGGCAAATGTTAGCATGCTAACTTTGCTAACTAAGACAGTAGCATGTTCAATATTTGACATGTTAAGACATCAGCATATTAGCAATGCTATTATGAGCATGTCAGCATTTAGCTCTAAGCACCACTCTGCCTGAGTGCAGCCTTACAGAGCTGCTGTGTGATTGACTGGAGTGTTAGATCAATATTTCCTCAGCAACCAGGAAATTGATGGTAATAAGATAAAACTTCCTGTTGTTACGTAAAACGGTAGCAAAAAGAAAGAACAAAATCTTATGCATACTTTAGTTAAAAGAAGTAAAATGCCACTGTATATACTAGTCTGTTCTGTATTGACATCTGCTGTATGGAAATTAGAAGTATAAGCAGCAAAATTGCATAATAGTTGTTGATTATATTAGGCTCAGCTAAAAAAAAAAAAAACAAGTATATGCAGTCAGTGTGGTTGAGCTTAAAGCTAAAGTGCATGTAAATGACAGTCTGAGGTATTTCTATTCTACACAAGCATGCATAAATATACATAACTATGTATATTTATTTACTAGTCAAGATCTCTAAAATCAGAAACAGATAGACAGATAGAAATCAGTCATTGAGAGTGTATCAAAGTAATCTCTGTAATCCAGCTGGTGTAGTGAATATTCTGAATATTGTACCTCAGAAAAAATGATAGTGTATTATTACCTGAATATTTCCTCAGCTGCGTCCAGCTGTTCCAGGTGAAAAGCCAGCAGGCCCAGAAGATTTCGGACAGCGTATTGAAGATATACAACTTCAGCCTCTAGCTCAGCTTGCAGACTCTCCTGTTTCAGATAAGTGTCCCGATGTCGAAGCTTCACAGGTCCAGCAGGATCACAGTTAAGATTAAGCTCCAGGTGGAAGTGGCCTGGGATGTAATCCATGTCCTCCATGAGAGACTCAATGTCCTCTGTGTTGTCTGCCTCCATGGTCTCCTTTCTTCTTCCTCAAGAAACCTTTAAAAATACAATAATAATCCTGCCAGTATGCAACACAGCTCTTCCTCCTCGGTCTAGTCTTACATAAACCATCTTTTTCCTCCAGGTGCAGGCAGGTTGAACAGGTTAGGCTTGTGAGTAACTAGGGAGTGGAATAACGTGTATGTTACACCTTTTCCCTGTTTTAGATTCTCATCTAGGACATTTTAAGTATGCAACAAAAAAACGTATGTCTTTTTTTCTTTTTTCTTTTTTTTTTAGAAAATAAGATTTCTTCACGTGGGTTTTGTCTCTGTTTTTTCATGATTTGACTTGGTAACAGAAATACGAATTGACATTCCTTAAAGTCTCTACTGACAGGATGATTTAATTTATTGTCTTGGTTTTTGTAAAAATGTTCTTGACGCCTTGTTTCTGGAGACAGTTTCAGCTGTTTTGGCCCCTCTATGCCTGTGTTAGTAGCCCACAGAAGAATGTGACCCATCAGGCTCAGTGTGAATGAAGAAACACAGCCTACATTCTCCCTCCTTCGTGTAGTGTATGTGCTTGCAAGCATATCTTTAATTAATTTAGTATATTTTAGGCAGAAAATAAATAGTGAATTATCAACAAGGAGTTTTATGATGTGCTAGTAACAGACATGTAACCACCTGGAGGAAATATGCAAATACTGTCAACAGCTGAACAAAAGCAAACATTCACTGTGAATCCTCTTTCCCTGTGTGCCACAGTGCTGTCTTAGATAATCAGATAAACATGGTGAGCACATTTTTGCTTCTAGATTGCATTTGCATACAAATCCCAACTCTTCCACCAGAGGGTAAACTTGTATTATGATAAACTACACAGACAGAGCAGCTAAAGAGAGACTGTGTGTTTAACGCTGAATGCCCACTATCATACCCAGTGTTTCATTGGTCTCAATGGGGCACCAGACAAGTACAAGCTCTCTAAGAAAACAGGAAAAACTCCACAAAGCCTCAGCACTTCAGGCTCCTCAGGAGAGGCAACTCAAGGAGAGATCGGTGCTCCACTGACTGCTGAGGTGTAAAACTGTGAAAACTGCAACAATAACAGATACATAGAGCCCCACAGTAGGCTGATAGTGAGAGCAATTCAGATATACAATGATGAACAATGAAATAAGTTAAAAGACAGTTTCAAGAAGAGAGTTCATTAGCAGTCCAATAGAAACTATGGTGGGATGATGGCTAGATTACTGAAATCTAGGATGCAGATTGTTAAAATGTATATGAGATGTACATCGATCAGTTATAACATTATGACCACCTGCCTAGTATTGTGGTGGTCCCCCTTATTTGGTCAAAAATGCTCTGAAACATTAGGCATGGACAAGAGGACCTCTCAGGGTGTCCTATGGGGTCTGGCACCAGAACATTGGCACTGGATCCTTTGGGTACTCTGGGTTGTGCAGTGGGACTCTGTTAATCAAACTTGTTCCACTGCATCCTGTTGATGCTTGGTCAGAATGAAGTCTAGGAAGTTTGGAGGTCAAATCAACATCTTGGGCAATTGTCATGTTCCTCCAGATGTTCCTGATTGTTTGATGTTTTTGCCATGTGGTGGGGTGCATTTTCCTGCGGGGGTAGGCTGGTGACATTTGGGATTTCCATCTGCATGAGGGAGTGTGCTTGTTCAGGGACAATGTTTATTTGGGTGTCTAAATACCCAAATGGATACAATATCTAAATCTACAAGTAGAGATAAATAGTGATATTAACAGTATAAACAGTATAAATAGTATGGATAGTATAAAATGTATGAACAGTATGAACACAATATTTTGTGGATGGAGTGAAACATCTACAGTTTGCTGTCTAGAGTTTGATTGCCCGTACAAATACTGTACAGTTTCTATGTAGTTTAAATCGCTAAAATATGTTTATTTCTTATATTAATAGTGACAGCTTCATTGTGGAACCAAAAGGTTTTTAAACTTGGCCACGTCTGCTGTGAGTCACCAGACCTAGTGTAAGTCTTCATTAGTTTGCAGTATATATACTTATTATATTTATAGATGTATATTTTTCACCATATTTCTTTATATGACAGCCTTAGCGAAAGTCCTGTGGTTGTTACCTTTAAGCTTTTCTAGAAAACTGGGATGTTTGGTGTCATAGTGGCTTTTTACCGCTCTTCAAAGTGACCAATGTTAGATCTAAAATAAGTAAAGTGATCTCATGCTTTCCCCTGGTAAAATGAACACATATGTCTGAGCCTAGTCATGATTACACTTGCTGACAGCTACTAGCAGCTAAAGGATGTGTGTAGATGTGGTAGAATGTGCGATGAGTCACTTGCGAGTGAGTCAGGTTGCATTTAAACTGTTTTGTCTGATTAAATTGTACTTCAGCCCTATACTCCACTCAGACCAAAGAAGACACAGGAATTAGTCAGCACAGACACACAGGTCAATGACAACAGTATTCCTAATGCTAAACATGTAGGTTTTGGTGTGACTAGAAACTGCATCACCTGGGGCAAACCTATGCAAATACAGACACAAACATGCAAACCTCCATACAAATACCTTGGTTAGGTTTCAACAGAGCTGCTGCCTTGATAGATAGAGTTGTCATCAGAATGTGTTGCATAATGTGGATTCAGTACTGTAGATCTGCCTCAGTGGGCAGCCCTTTTCCATTTGTACCATGTGGGTGTGCAGAAATCTGAAAATGTTCTGCTCTCAACAACCGTTGCCATGGTGGTCATCGTGGATACCAGGCTGATTTCATGGTAACATAATGATTACAGATGCATGTTTGTATGACTGTGTACCCTCAAAGCCAAAGACAGAGTTTCAATGAGCATTTTGCACATAAACAACCCAATTCAAAAGACATGTTTTACATTCCAGCAGCTAAGAGACAAAACAAAGGTATTATTAGAGAGAGGTTGACCCCTAATAATCCCTGTGGCCTTCAACATTTACTCCCCTCCAAAGTAGGGATTAGGATATGTGTACCACATGCTGGTAAAGGTCCTTTTGCTTCAAACTAACCCCTTGTTAACCTACTTAGTTGTTTTGGTGTCTGTCTTAATTTTTACTGGACATTGCATCTGACAAACAGCATCCACATTTCTGCACTAATATTAATTCACACTGATTTAGAAGTTTCCACCTGTATAACTTACAGAAGATGGGAGCTGACAAGGTCAAGTTAGGGACCGTCTGAAATGTGCTTGCTAAATGGTCAAGACAGCTGCTTTGTTAATTGATTTGTCTCTATTATGCACACTTCAAGCCAACTTCATTTTTACTCTGGACTTCCTCACATGGAATGAACAACCTCCTTTCTTAAGAAAATACAATCTGGTCGAGGTAGCTCATATACACAATTTTTTTTGTCAATGTCTTTCTCATTTTTTAAAATGGTCTTACTGTCCCTCCATTCGTGATATACACAACATCCAGGTTTTAAAGGAACGTCATGAAATACATCAATCACAGACAGATGAAGTAAATAACATTGATCATCTTGTTACGATGCTATATTCTGCTAGGAAACCCTGGGTTCTGGCATTTGTGTAGATGTTACTATGTTACAGACTATGCACCCCATCTCCATGGCACTCCTCAATGCCAGCGACCTCCCAGAGTAACAAAATACACCCCAACAACAGCAAAAACTGCTTAGGAACAGCTCAATAAACATGACAAAGACCCCAAAGCACTGACTCCGACCCTAGACTCCCAAGATCTCTATCCAATCATTCATCGATGGGATGTGCTGGAATAAGCCCAATCCATGGAGACCCCATCCCACAATCCACAGGAAGAATCTGCTGTCAATGTCCTACCTCCAGACACCACACGACACCCTAAGAGGTCCATGGTTCAGTGGGTAGGTGTCATTTTGGTGGTAAAAGGGGGACCTACACTGTTGACAATGTTGTGGCCCTGTGCAATCCTGTGTTAAAACCTCCTGTTCAAGTTCCACTTGATTTAGACTTACTTTTTAGAAATAGGGTTTAAATACAAAACATTATTGTCTGATTAAGTCGGGTCAACAATTGAACCATTTCTGAACCTATCTGTATTTATGTATGAAAGTAGCTGGACACATATAAAGTATACAGGACAAACAGGGATGTATCAGTGTAAAGTTAGCCCACTAATTTGTGTGTATTATTGTGCCAGAACATGTTTCATTCCTCCCTGTGTAGAACTTAAACATCTGTTAACAAGGAGGCCAGAGACCCTGCAGCAACCAAGCATCAAAGTTCTCTAACTTCCATCTCTGCTGAGACATGATGGTTACACTGACAGGACTGTAGCTGGTAAATTTGGCGCCCCTCATGAGATTTGACACTGAATACAAAGGATCATAGGATCACGGAAGGCCTCATTAATCCAGAGTTTATACCTTTCTATCCCCCCCTTTAAGCTCAGCTCTCCTCAGCCTTTGTTACACCCTCATTATCAGTGTGTAACACTGGTTCAAGGCATTGTTAAATGGTGGACTTAAAATTTAGTATGTATGATAAGAACTCCTCCCCTAAATGAAAAAAAGATCTGCCTTAGTCTGGTATCCAAGCATTGTCTTCATGTCAGATCATAACGAATTAGACAGCCTTAATCCATTTCCACTTTTGGATCCAGCTATTAAGCCATTGTTATTTGATATACATTTCCATCCCCCTCCTCTTAGAGACTCCCTCCTTGTTCCTTTTGTTTCCCTGAGACAGACATGTACGTTCTGTTAATGCTTATATTTTAAAATCCCCTGCCTTTCAAAGTCACTTCATTCCTGTTGACTACAACTGTATTTCCATTCTTAGTCAGCTTCTCCCTGCATGGCAGCTCGAATGAGTGTTCACTGTGAAAAGCATCTCTTGAGCTCTCCAGATGCCTTTCCTGACTACAGATTATACCACTGAGTGTGTCTTTGTGTTGCCTCTGTGCGTTACAGATGTATATAATAACAATGCAACATTTTTAGTAACTCCTAACAGGGCAAATTTACCAAAAATGATGATTTCTTGGTCTTGTCAGCCATGTTGACTTTGTCTATGTAGATTTGCTTCCCCTCCTAAGCTGTAAAGAAAATGGGGGGGAAATTATGCTCTCTCCACACCTATTGACTTTTCTAGCAGACCATGTCTGTTTCCACTGACACGGGCATTTAATTTTCTTTGACCCAAAACAGCGCCAGCGTGTCAGTCTCATAACCACAAGCTTTAACCTGACATATTTTCTTAGCCACAGTTCCACATGAGGAGGTCCTGGCCTGTTAAGGAAAAATCTGTCTGGACTGTGTCGGTGTCGGCGGGGAGAAAGTTGTCACATAGAGTCACACAGTGTCAGTGTGTGTGTGTGTAAGTGTATCACAAGTAATCTAATAGTCTGATGTAACACAGACATCCATCATACTTCATTACCCTGATTAATTCTATTCATTTTTTATTTTTTACAGTATTATTCAGAGAAACCAAATGATCCCCCCTTGATGCTGTTCAATTAGACTTTAGTGTAGGATGGATTAATACAACACACACTGGTAGTTGGGCTGCCATAATACCAACCCAAGGAGTAAAGCTGGAGTTTATTGTCATATTTCAGGTGTTTATGACTAGTTAGCAGTTTGACCACTGGTGAAGCTATCCAATGTCTCAGAAAAGGTGAAAGTAAAGATTAGGGCTTTGGTTTTTCTTCTGTCCTCTCTTCTCTCCTCCCCAGAAGTGAACACGACGTCTAACATGACTCTTCAAGAGCTCCCATAGATGTTTAATTGAATGAGATCTGGTAATTACAAAGGCCACAGCATATGTTTTACATAATTTTCATACTTATTGAGCCATTCAGTGACCCCTTGTGTCATTATTTACAGTATGTAACACATTTAACCTACCAAGTTTAAATATTGGGGTTAAGACCATGTAGTGGTATTTAAGATGCGAAATTACCTAAATAATTTACATTTCGATGACTAAAACCCCTGGGAAAACAAGCATTTAAAATATTTGTATTACTATAATGCTTATTTCATTACAGCATTATTAATTAGGCCTATGGACCCAACTACTTGAGGCCAAGAGTACAGTATAAATAACTATAGAGACTGAACAGATGAATTTTGAGCAAAAGTGATGACCCTACAGAAATACACATTAAATCAACAAGGATTCCCTGGATCCCCTCAGAGCAAGTTTTGTTTATTATTTTAATTTGATGTTTTTTAATTGATGTTTTTTTCTGTTTCATTTGTGTTTTTGTTGTTGTTGTTTTTCTACTCTAGTGGTGTGGCACGTCTTCCACTGCTATTCCACTGGTATTTTATTTTGGTAGTTCGTGATACTCCAGTCTAACGTGTTCACTATGGAGGTTGTATTTTGAAAGGCCCGCAGGAAGCGGATCCATGTTACTGTGGGTGATTTGACGGTGTGGGGTCTCCTCTCCCACTCTGCGGCTGCTGGTCGCTGTCATCATGCAGGTGGAATCTGCGCAGTCTGGCTCAGTGTCGGGATTTCCAACTAGACACATCAGCCACAGACTCAGGATAGCGGAGTCCGGATCAGTCTGCAGGCTTCTCATCGCTGCAGAGGAAGCAGTCAACAAGCCACTGGACATAAACAGCTAATTGGATTTTTTTTTCTGCTTTAACTTAATGATCATCAGTTTAGATCCAGGGGCTGCATCAATTTGACACCAGATGATGACAGAGTTAAAACACTAGTTTAATCAAGGATTTCTCTCTTCACCATTGTGCTGGATTAACCACACATTGTTAAACTGTTTTTCTCTCCTGGCGCAGTCCAACTCAGCAGGAGTCGCATAGGATGCCATGCAACCCTATAGGAAGTGACTCCAGCAGCTTGACAGGCAACAGTCTCAAAGAAACCAGGAGGACGTAATAATTGTCCTGCGGATCTTTATTCGGCTCAAACGCGCAAAAAAACAACGATGGACGAAGGCACCGCCAGCGAGACCATCCCAGATCTGAAAGACATAGAGGTGAAAATCGGCCGAAAGACTCCCGAGGGTTTGCTCAGGTGGATGCGGGAGGAAGCGTCCTCTCTCCGGGGAGACGCCAAGCTGGCAGCCGCATCGCACGACACCAGCAAGGAGACGGGGAGGAAGAGTTTGGATGAAAAGATCAGGAAATTGAAGATGGAGATGGTAAGAATGATGTGTGTATGTGTGTGTGTGTGTGTGTGTGTGTGTGTGTGTGTGTGTGTGTGTGTGTGTGTGTGTGTGTGT
>OMNN01102602.1:19502-30527 GCA_900302755.1 Chromis chromis
TAGGAAGTTTGGAGGTCAAATCAACATCTTGGGCAATTGTTACATTCCTCCAGATGTTCCTGATTGTTTGATGTTTTTGCCATGTGGCGGGGTGCATTTTCCTGCAAGAGTAGGCCAGTGACATTTGGGATTTCCATTTGCATGAGGGAGGATGCTTGTTCTGGGACAATGTTTATTTGGGTGTCTAAATACCCAAATCCAAGGTTTTCCAGCAGAACACCACATAGTACCAATATGATCAATGTTATTCACTTCACCTGTCAGTGGTCATAATGTTGTGGCTGATCGATGTATATACAATGCAATATTTCTCAAAGATATAAATTAAGGTAAACAAACAAACAAACAAGCTACAAAACAGGCTGACAATCTCCACCTGCATTTTGAGACTAAACAGAGAAGCTTTTCAGTACAATAAGACAGTTAAGAATCTACATTTCATCATGATTAAGGGTATCTTTGATTGATACTTAAAATATGTTAAAGTGAAATGTTTAATTCTATTCCCCTTCAATATAAGGTAAAGACTTCTCATACTTACTCTACTGACTGTTTCTGTTTTTTACACATTAAATGATCACCACCTTCTTCTTTTGTTCAGCCGAGGCTGTTCTTTGTTTTGAAAGCAGATTATTTCCTGTTGAGCAGCAGTTCATTTGTTCCTCTAAACAAATATCTCTCTGTCTCCTTGTTTACATGGACCCCACCTCTCACCAAACACTGGAGGTCTGTAGCAATAATGCACCACTCTACAGTTGTTGTTTTTCCCCCCCTCTGTGATCATGTATGCCGTACATTCCCGTGGCAGATGCAGGCGTGCATCCAGTCTGTGGTTATGACACACAGCACATGCACTGCCACAACTGAACTCCCAAACAAAGCAAGCTGTCTTCTGAGAGAGCTGCTCCAAAACGCATTGGTTACATTTTAAACATTCAAAACACATTATCAGTTTGGTCACATGTTAGAAATAGACGCTTGTTTCTCTCCAGGGTTGCAGGCTTATGGTGAAGGGAATGTGTGAGTATGTGAGGAGGAAATAGTGCTCTCCCTTAGAGTAAATGAACATTTCCTGAAGAAACATTATCAGCTGGAATGTGGGCATATAAAATTTGGTGTCTTCTGCTACATGTCTTTCATTTTAAATAGACTTACTGTATTTGTGTACATTTTAGTTTGGTTTACGTAGCCAGTGAATAATAAGATGCATCATCTTGGCCTTTCTTTGGCAACCTTGGATATGTTTTGATACTGATTCTCTTGGCACAGAGACTGTTCACTACCCATCCAATGACATGACAGCAGTCTGTGATTTTACAAAGCAGCAACCTCTAGAGCTAAACAATGACACCAAAGTCAGTGCCAACAACTGCAGTTCCTGGAATGGCCACTTGAGGCTGAGTCTAAATGTCAGTCAGTCCCCATAGACCCCCATGTTAAATGCCCAACATTACAGCAGAAATAAACATGTTTACAGCCTGGTGCATAAAACGGTTTTGATCCCCATTCATGACAACTGTATGGCTGATACATTTTTATATAACTCACCTTTTTAAATGATATCAAGGCTTAAGGTAATGCATAATTAAGCTGCTTTGAGTGACAGATGGATGCCGTCATAGGAAAGTCTGTAGCCCAGAGATGTTTGCATGACCTGCCTCAGCTCCACTTACACTCCACCTTTTTGCTTATTTTTGGATTAGCTAGGAGTTCGGAGGAGTCAGGCACTGCCAAGATGGTGATAGCGACGTCACCTCACTGAGCTTTATAACTGCTGCTTGGAAAAACATTGGGTTCATCCATCTTATCATACAGCAGATGTAACCTGAAAAGCAGCCCGTGGTGTGTGCCCCACTTTGTGATGTACACACACATTATACAGCTGCACATGCATCCAGACCTGTGTTGTAGTGGCAGCACTTCAGAATGAATAAATACTTAAACGTAACATGCTGAAGTGGCCCAAATCCATTCTTTTGCCAGTTCACATCTTTTTCACAGAAGTGAGAACAAAACAAATCTTCTATTTATCTTTTCACATCTGGGACACTTGCATATGTGGTTCTAGATCTGATTCATATCAGATCTCCGCCTATGTGAACACTGTGAGAATGGTCAGATCAGAATTAGACTCTTTAATGTCTCACTTCTCTAAACATCACATATTGCCTGTCATCAATATTTTGTGTCTGCAGTGCACATTATTTTAGTAATTGTTTTATGCTGATGGCTTATGTTTCAGTTACATGTTCACATGTGCAGCAGTTTAGGTCATCAACAGTATTCACTCGAGAGTGGAATTCATGTCACTTAATGTGAAGCATCAAATCGGAATTGAGCACCAAGGCCTGTAATGTGGAAATATCCTTGGTGATGTCTTGCAAAAGTGCCCCATCACACCAACTACTGTATATATGTAACCATCAGGACTCAGTATCAATCACCTGAGATAACAGTTTCAGTTGGAATAAATTAGATTTTTACATAATATTTATGTAAGAAGCTTAATGTGAGTTAAACTGAAGAACCCATTAAATCTTTTCAAGGTTTAAGATTTTGACCTTTAATGATAGTATCTCCATCAGGCCAGGCAGTGCAAACCTTTAAAGAACCCCTTGGGGAAAATCAAAATTTTAACCTTGTAAAAATATCCATTGTGTTTTTTTATGCTGGAAGACACAGTCAATACCATGGTTGAGCATTTCAATCTTGAAACTACTGATAACAGTCTCAGTAACATGGATTCAAACTTCTGGGGTCTCGTATGTAACAAGCTTAAGGAACCAATCCTGTCTACTACACTCCAATATAGCCCTGTGTAGCACTGAGTAGCTTTGTAGTGGTTGAACAGAGTTGTAGGTGAGCTGGTGTGCTCCAACTGCAGCGAGTGGAATTTCATAGATCCACGCAAGGAACAATAGTGTAGAGTTAGATGGAAGCCATTTTAGGCATTTTCATAGGAAAAAGTTTTTTAATATGTAGCTAGGACACACAGACATGGGTTTCAATCGTTTTAACAGCTGGAGAGGAACTCTAAATACTGTCATAACACAAAGACACATCATCCTTTCTAGTTTTGTCCACTATCCAATAATCTTCTTGGTAATAATAACAGTTACAAAGATGACAAAAAGGTGAATGTTGAAGAGAGATCCAGTGTTCTTGTCAGCTGCAGAGAAGCTGACCTTTAGCTTGCACTTCCTCCAGACACTGATGTCAGCCGGTTCCCAAGTGCATATTTGACCAACGTGCCCAGTTTGGATCCACGAAGCATCCAGCATTTCCATAAATCTGTCGAGAGCAGAGAACCAGACTGATTTGTTAATAGTTGTCGTCATTAATCAGGTCTGCTGCGAGGAAGGGAGGACAGAGAGAGAGAGAGGTGATAGTGATGAAGAGCCGCTTCCTGACCGGAGGGGAGCAAAACTTTGAGCCCAGAGCCAGGATGCTCTTCTGTTGTGCGCCTGAGTGTGTGGTTGCTTCATTCATCTGTGAGAGTGGGGTGGTGTGATGAGAGTGCAGAAGAAGAGATGTGAGCATTGCACTTTCATCAGAAATCTGCTTAGTAAGATGTGCCGTAATGCATGTCAGAGTGTCTGCAGGGTAATGCTAAATGGAAAAGCTCTCTTCTACACACCGTCGTGCACACAGTCTAGCAGAGTTCCTGGTTGTAAGCTTTTTTAACACTTTCTGTCATGCTGATAAGCTCATTAGGTTCACATTTACAAGCAGGGTGTTAAGGAGCAGCCGAATATCTGCTTCTTTTTTGCTTATGCTGTGTAGTTGTGTTTGTGTGGGCGCTTCTGTTCCTTATTCATCTGTTACTCTATATCTGTAACCGCACAGCGTGGTGATGGTGGGCTGCAGCATCTGTCTCCTGTAAGATCAAGTGTGTGTGTGTGGGCCATGTTGTCAGTGTGTCACCACAAATAATGAAACGCTGCTCTGCCTCTTGTTAACTGTCAAGTAAAACAGGATGTCATGGTGCATTTCTTATACTGCTTACAATGTATGTTTGGCTGGAACAAATACGCCGCCTAACTCTTGTGTAAACTATCACAGCACAAATACACACTGATGGCATGAGCTTGAATTACCAAGTGGGAGTCAAACAAACCAGTCATCCATTCATTCAGATGTGGCCTTTGATAACACCTTGTACTTTATGTTTAAAAAAGACATTTTGGTTCAGCATAATGGAGCAACATAATACATTATACATTAATAATACATTTCTGTCACTGCTTTGAATCTGGGCAACTTTTTTGTTAAATTAAGGCGGTAACAAATTAGTGTTTCAATTAAAGCTGAAATAAGCTTTTTTTTTCCATCATTGGGCAAAATTGACACTAACCTTACAGCATATTCTAATTCAAGTTGTCTGAGAGGAAACTAGACTATCCAATAACAAATCTTTTCCCCCAAAGCAGTTGAGAATATATAAAATTCAAAACAGTCTGTGGTGTAAATAGGATATGGTCGTGCAGGTGCTTGGACAGAGGACTTTTATGTGGGGAAATAGAATGTGAATCCTGTGTGAAGCCACAAATAAATGTTGACTTTTAGCTTGACTGTTTTTGCGCATTTGAAGCATGTGCAAATTCCTGTGCAAGTCTGGTGGGAGGGGCTTAGGACAGATTTGCCAGATTTCTGCCTATTAAAGCTTTATTGATTATTCTGTAAAATGACTGATTAGTTGTTTACTGTAGGCTAAATCATCTCAGAAATACCCCTTTTCCACCGAGCTGGTTCCAGAGCTTGTTCGGAGCCAGAGCCTGACTTAACATCAGTTTTTGTGTTTCCACTGCGTAAGCACTGGCTCCAGGTTCTGAAAACTGGTGCTTAGCAAGCAGCAACTACGATCTTTGCTGGGCCAGAGCTAAGCACAGATCCAAAGCACGGATGAAACAAGACGTTTGAAGAAATCATCTTGGGCTTTGGGAAACACTGATTGACATTTTTTATTTTTTTATTTTTTTTTTACCATTTTCTGACATTTTATAGACTCAAACCAAATCTATCATTCAACGGTGCTAGTTAAAGCCCCATACAGTCATATAAAACAGTAAGCCTATCATATTACTAACTCTGAACCTGGAGATTTTATCTGTTTTGCTTGACAAATGATCAAAATAATAAGTACCGTAAATATATACATATATTAACAAAAGCTTCAACAAATATTTACTGAAAAATGTGTGCACAGATGATTGTATTTATTTTAATCGTCATTCTTACAATATTGTGTCCAAGGACATAAAGAGGTCTGACGTGTAGACACTGCATTTCATTAATAGAATAGACATTTTCTCAGCACTTATAGCTCAGCACCGTTGAGAAAATTTGATATGAAAGTGAGCTGAAGGCAGATAAATGTTACTATTAATGATTTCGAAGCTGCTGTTCATCTCTGTGGGGACAGTTTTAGTCTCCAGCTGTCTAATCAAAGACACGATCTCCATTGATCTAATCAGATTTACTGGACAGAGTCTCCTTTACAAGAAGACTGGCAGTCAGCCACACACACAGACACACACACACACACAGATGCACACACCTACATTAAAGGCCTGTTGTGTACCAGCCCAGCTGCTTTTATTCATGATCAGCACCTGTATTTTAAGCTATCAAAGGGCAAATGTTGTGTTATTGCTCGAGAATGTCATCCTCCTTTTTTGTCCACGTCTCCCTTTCGCTCTCTGTAGCTTTTCCCTGTCAGGCTCGATCTCTGTCTTCCGCCTCTGGGTAGACGAATGTCAGTGCAAAGTCAGCTTTGAGTGCTTTGAGTGCAGAGTTGAGCTGCGGGGAATCAAAATCGAGTCTATTTAATCTCAGTCTTCTCTCTCTGCCTGGATACTGGCTACTCCTTGCAGATGTCACAGTCAGTGCAGCAGTTTGTCTAATTAAATCATCGCCAAACGACCTGCAGCTCCCCCTATTTTATCTAATACGTTTCACTTCGCCTCTGTCTGGATTTGTTGCTTGTAACCATAATATTAATGTGCCTGAAAGGACCGCTTAGCTTTTGCAGTAACCGAGCCCTGAAGAAAACACATCTAACTTAACATTTTCTTTTTATATGTGTTGTCACTTGCATGTCTGGAGGTGCTGCCATTCAACACATGTATTGTGTGTAGTAAGAAAGGAAAAGCAGAATAGAAAAGACGAGCGGATGTTCTACACAGCATTCGGAGGTGAATGCAGACAGATGGAGCTGCTGGTGGTTTATGGAGAGCCAGGGCTGACCTTCTGCTGTCTAATGGAGACTGGAGGGACTCTGCAAGGACGCTGTGTGTCTGCAGCGGGTTAGATTGGGAAGGTGAAACAACAGACAGGGACTCCAGGGGACATGAGAGAGAGGGAGAGGGTGTTTATTTTGCTGGTGTATGAGATAACTAGTGAGTCCCAGCTGGCAGTGATTCAGCAGCCTGTCAGGTAGCTGTGTGACATCAGGTAGCTGTTTTTGCCACATGGGTGAGTTTGCATCACGGATCACACTTCAGTTTTGTATATCTTATCACAATGTACAGTATCGTGTTCTGGAGGTCCTTGTTGCATAACTATCTACTGCAATATCTAAATCAATGCCGAAAGAATGATTCATTTCAGAGTTTTGTTTTCATGCCTATTCTTGATTATGATAACACTGCACTCACCAAAGTACTTGATGAGATTATCACAGCAATAGAGACAGATGGAGGCAAGAACCATGAGGCACCAGCTGAGGACAGGTTGTAAACAAGCCAAGAATATTATTATCACAGATAAGACTGATGGCTAAAACAACAAAATAAAGATCAGTTGTAATAAACTAGAGCTATTCTGTAATGATGTACTGAAAGTTGTGCAGCAGAGTTTGTACTTGTAAGACATGTGGCAAATGACAAAGAAATATCTGTGAACAATGCCAATCACCAATCAATCTTGAGATTTTTTTTTTTCAATCTAAAACGTGTCCGAATTTTTGCACTAGCCGTATTTGCAGTTCATCTGTCCTGTGCAGCAACCTCTCTGCCTGTAAAAAGAAACAAGATTTGTGGTCCAAACATGCTATCCAAAACACTGCGCCACCATTTCCTCTACCGCAAAATCCACATTCCAAGGAAGTGTCCAAGGAAAACTAGCATTTGACAGAAAACCGAAGTCCAACAGATTATCCACAATAGTAAAGCTTCCAGCAGTCAGAAAATGTTTAGGTGTGAAGCTGCTGAAGGTCTTTCCTGGGCTGTTTGGGAGTCCTGGCATGGCTCTCTGCTGGCTCCTTAAACTTTAAAACAGATAGAAGTAGGTCAGTCAAAGTCAAGGAAGGAAACGTACCGACAGTTTAATTCCCTCAAGCAGAGGAGATCGCTCAAGTGTTGCTGTCAGTCGTCTTCTCCTTTGGGTGCTGATATCTTCAGCGCTGGAACTTTTTCCTTAAATTTGGTACTAAGGCACCTTGACCTCCACGTATAGTATAGGCACATCTAAGGACCAAAACTACAAATGTTCAGTGTTGATTTATCGATAGTGTGGTTTTTCAGTTATTGAATTGATCACCAGATCAATATATGTCACTGTTCATTGGTTAAAAAAAGCTAATAATATACATTTTAAAGTGATCCAAACATGAATGACGCAAAGGAATCCTCATTATAGTAGTAAATTTTACTCACCTACTCATCCATCCAGTAGCACACTCAGATTTATTTACTTATTTGATTTGATACACTTTCTAGGAATGGTTCATAGAGAAGATCATTATAACAAATTATTTGACAAACAATCAAAACCAGGTGAAATCTATCTTCATCAGCAGAATTTTTGGTAATAATAAATGATTGCTTTGATGTGTTTGCAGACCACACACACGCCATTGTGCACCAGATATAAAAAGGCAGGAGAATGAGCTTTCCAGAATCCTATGGATAAGCCATGTGGCGTTTGGCCTCGTGCCTGAGTGGGGAAACTGAAATCTGTTTGGCTGTGTACCGATGGCTCAACAAAATGCAAAAAGATGATTAATGATGTTTCAGTCCTGTAACGTCCAGGACCTCACTGCCCTGCCTCCTCTCGTCCAGTCTGCTGTCACTTTAAAACCTTTTGGCCCCAGTTTGACCTTTTCATTTGACAGTCCATTCTCTAATGAGCATTTTAGACTTCATTGGATCGTTAAAAGCTGCAGTCAATCTTGAAATAATGAAATGAGAGATGAAAGAAACCCCTCCGGGAGTAACGCAACGCACAATGCAAGACACAGTTGGCATGAATGCAAACTGGATGCATTCCAGTGCTGGCACAAAGAGGAGGCATTCTTAATCTGTTGCTAAAAATGAATTCAAGATTGCACAGTTGAAGAGCTAATTAATATTTTAAAGTTGATTTGCAGATGGATGAGCTTTTACACAAGTAGGCATTCCTTTATTTTAGGTGTTTGTTCTGAGCATGAGCCATGTGTCTGGTTACATTTAAGAGACAACAAACTCATACTGCAGACTGCCTATTAACACAAGAACTTTGAGGTGTGGCAGCAGTTTTAGTTGGTCTATATCCTCAGATAGTTGAGCAGACTGGTGGAGCGCTGCAGCTTCGTTAGCTTTGTGCCACCTCAGCGCTGACAGACACGGAGCTGCTTTTATTGCCGCCCTCATTAGGCACTCAGTCCCTGCAAACCAGAAACCTCAAACCTGAACTCCACCCCAAATGTCTGTGTGCCAGGATGCCAGTGGGTTTAGAGCCACACATACAGACTGCTGCTCTTCTGTTCCTAAGCATGTGGCACTCCTCCCTGCAATGATATGATTTGTATTTATATAGCTACATGCTTCAATTACCAAATACCAAATGGGATTTTAATATTTATTGATTCCTGTTGACCTGATTCATTTGTCATTTTCCTCATGTTGACAGAGTTGTGTCTGCCAGTGGAATTTAGCAACTTTTGGCATCAGCAGATTTGTACCACAGTGACCACAGAGCACCATTCTCCTCCAGTAATATGACGTTTTTTTATAGTATTATAAAAAAATTTCATATTCTCAGCTGATGTGTGTTTACTTGTGTTAATCGACGAACATCTCAGCTACACCGTGGGAACTTTTCTCCTACTGAGGACAAAAATCGTGTCCCCACAGGCTTAATCATCTGCGTAATTTTGGATGACGACTTGTTTTTTGGGAGTTTAAATTAGAATTAGAGATAGGATTAGGTTTAAGTATGGTTTGGGGTTGGACATGCTGCGGTTATGGTTTAGGTTTGAGGAAGCCTTAGTAAGACAGTATGGTGTTTTGCAAGTTACACAAGCAATCTATTTAAATGCTTCAAGGCACTTAGAGTAAGTAACTAGTTGTGAATGACTCATACTAGCATCAGCTGTGATGGCACTTAAGAAACTGAGAAAAACATGGCATGAATAAGACAGTAGGCTTTAGGTAACACAAGCCAAACCACTTGTATTTAACATGAGGATGCAGTATCATTTAAAAAAAGTCTTTCCAGCATTTGTGACTTTCTGACAATTTAAAAAGAAGCTTCTTGTGACCCTTTATCAAAGGTCATGGCCTGAATGTGGGCATGAGTCACGAGCTACGACCAACCATAAGGAACTTTTACTTCTCTGCATCATTTGAAGGATTTTTAGAGGCTTGAAGAGCTAAATATGGACATTGTTTTACTAAAAAAAAAGCAGAAGTCGGGAAAAAATGAACATAAATTAGATTTTCTTGTCTTGGAAACCACTGATCTAAATCAGCTTCCTACCGTGCGGCTTGTCTAACCACAGTTTGGCATAATAGTAAGAAAGATGAAGAGAAACCACTGAACTGGAGTGGACTGAATGAGCAGCCTGTGGTGCTGTCCTGAATGGTAACTGGTTTATTCAAAGGTCATCCACCTCCTACGCATGGAGATGATGTATGAGACGTATTAATTCCTGCTCACACACACCGGTTTCCTTCTATGTGGAAGAATGCGACTCTTAAACACACTGATAGGAAGAGGGTTCTTTGCTTTTCTGTGGGTTGTTTTGAGCATCACTGATGATCAATGACTGAGCTACACAGATCAAATCTACAGCGATGCTTTCACTCCACTGGAGGTTTAACCATCAGTGCTAACACAGCCTGGAAATAAGCAACTTGGCAGGTTGTATCAATCAATATGTTCCTCTCCATTATATTATTGATTTATAGGAGATAAGGGAGCTACACAAAGGCTCCAATAGGTCAAAGGGCAAAGGTCTTAGTGGCTTAAGGTCTCTTCACATCAACCTATCATTGGAAAAATGCTATATGTGCTGTTCTAGGCCATTTCTCTCTGTGGTTGCTGTACAAGAATGCCCATCACATAATTCCATATTTGGAATCAATACAGTAGTACATTTTTGGTAAAAAAAAAAATGAAAACCTTGGTATCGAAATTTAGAATAACGCAAAACTTCAGACTCAAAATGTCTTTGTTTTGATATGTTTTACATGTGTTTAATTAAAAGAGAACTTTTGAACATTATCCTTCAGTGTTTATAGGCTGTTACTACAGACATGTAACTGATCAGATAGTGCTGTGGGTGGACTATTTATAGAGAGAGGCAGCTGCATCACAGCAAAATCTAAGTAGTGCATTTGAAAATGCACTACTTAGATAGGGTTAGGATAGGGTTAGGAAAATCAACATCTTGGGCCATTGTCGTGTTCCTCAAGATGTTCCTGTTTGATGTTTTTGCCATGTGGTGGGGTGCATTTTCCTGCAGGGGTAGGCCAGTGACATTTGGGATTTCCATTTGCATGAGGAAGTGTGCTTGTTCTGGGACAATGTTTATTTGGGTGTCTAAGTCTCATCAACACGGATGCGAAAATCCAAGGTTTTCCAGCAGAACACCACATAGTACCAATATGATCAATGTTATTCACTTCACCTGCCAGTAGTCGTAATGTTGTGGCTGATCGGTGTATATATGTCTTTGTGTTTTTACAATACCTATGTTATGAAAAGGAGTCAAACCTAATGCAGCACTTTTTCTCAGTAAAGACATTTTCATTAAAACCTGAC
>OMNN01102602.1:33178-51153 GCA_900302755.1 Chromis chromis
CTATTTTATTTTATTTTATTTTATTTTATTTATTTTATTTTATTTTATTTTATTTTATTTTATTTTATTTTATTTTATTTTATTTTATTTTATTTTATTTTATTTTATTTTATTTTATTTTATTTTATTCTTTCCCTTAGAATAAAGCACAGTGAGACGATCTGCCAGAGAGCTGAAACATGATTTCAGATTGTTTGGCATGTACTTTATCAACCAATGAAAATTTAAACTTTGACTTGACTTTAACTTGAATTGACTTTCTTAGATTATCTAGAAAAATATTCTGAGGTTCTACAAAAAAGAATGCTTTGGGACTCAGTTACTATCACTTACTCTATATACCCTATTGAACTATCTTTGGATCCGCTATGACAGTGATTCCCAACCTTTTCATATGTTTCGACCCCTTGAAATCAAACACTTGCACACTCTTATTACAGGTTGTGGCCTTATTATGGTGATGGGCTGTGTGTAGCTTAACCAGATAGTGAAATTTATTCTTGGATTGTTTAATTTAAAGGGGTTTTAGAGTGGAAGAAGGGAAAATATTTCACACAAAAAAAGCAAATCTTAGACAAAATAAACAGCCAAAAGTTTGTGGAGACAATTTATTTTTCTTCCATACTCCTCAGATTTATCTTGGGCCCCTTTCGAGAGGTTTTGACCCTGAGGTTGGGAATGACTGCCAAACTCCACAATCAACAGCACTGATGAAGCCTAATGTACTGCATTTAAGGTAGTATAATAGTATAAAACCAAACCCACCTTAATCAACCTCCCATTACAGTCCCAAATAAAATTTATTGTATAGACCCCTATTCATAAACAGTGCAACTGAACCCTTCTGGTATTAGACAGCATCACCTAATAAAGTATTAACAAAAAAACAAGGTGAAAAATAAGTATTAAACAAGTGTTATTATGAAATTTGTGAGCGTGTTTCTCTGCAAACACTTCCCTGATCAGCAGTAGATTCTATGAATGACATAGAAGCACTGAGGCCCTTGAAATAATGTACTGCTGTTAGCATTTGTGTCTTTGTGGAGCTAAACGCTTCAGTGCTTAACCAACCATCTGCAATATTGTATATTTGCTGAATCACAGTACAGCTGCTCTGTGCATCAGGTACTAGTTGTGACTGGTTGTAGGCAGTTTTCTGAATATGGCTGAATATTTTTCTTCTCAGTTCTGGTAACCTGTGTTAGTTTTCTTTAAAGCAGATGTCGTGCCTGATCGGTGTAAACCTGAACTACATATGCCTGTATTTCCCCCTGATGAGATGACTGCACTGTTGTTCTGATAATCTGAGTGTTTTGACTGATTTTTATCGTTTTTTGGTTTTTTTTTGTCTCCCCCCTGGCCTCTGCTTGCGTGTACAAACGGCTAGACCAATAGTCTGTGTGCTCTCAAGTGTCGACTGGTAAATGTGTTACGCTGGCTGGGTGGATATTGCATGCCTTGCGCTGAAAGCTTTATTGGTTGATTTGTGGGAAATGCGTGGAAGGCCGAAACACAATCAGAGAAGAAAAGCAATATTTCTCCAAAGCCCGTCTGCCGGCTTACATAAGCAGCCTCCTCTCAGCAAATGAAATCTAATAATAATGTCTGCTCTTCAATAGGCGACAACACTACTGACGAGGAAACAGTGTGTGTGTGTTTGATATGTGTGTGTGTGACAGACAGATGCTGACTGCCTTCCTGAGCACAGCTGGTCTGTCAGGTTTGGGTAAGAATAGACGAGTCCCAAAGGTTTTCAAACATTTTTGGCTCATTCATCACAGTGTTACTACACCTCCTACCACTGTGCAGTAAGTCATGTTAATGGTGCGGGGATAGTCCAACACATCTGGTAGACCGAGGGGAACATATTACATAATCTACTGTTTATGCTTCAGTATAATTTGTCAAAAAAAAAGCTCCTCGTAAAAGGTAAATATGAATTTATCTCGAGCCCATTATCTTTCAGTACTGGGAATTGTTTCAAACTTATTAGAGTTTTAATATTGTTACCAAAATAAAAGTTGTATTTGACACATAACAGTCAAGTATAATCAGTTCAGGTCCATTAGCATCCTTAAGTTCTTAGATTTTCATCAACTTCATGCATTGTAACAAAACTATTCTGTAAATTAATAATTGAACCACCCATTTTTAATGCTGTTGCTACACTGGTGAAGTTTTCCGTTGTTGCACATGCAGTTTGGCTGATCTTAGTAACTTTTGGGTCCATGTTTTTAAGCAGAAGTAGGCAAGAGGTGGCTTATCGTGTCTTTAAGGCTTTACATTTTTTTCTCCTTTCCATCCAACTGTTCATTTTGCCTTTCTGAAATAAAAACTACCACAGCTGTTGATTTAATCATCCGTGCTGTAGCTCGCTGACTTGATAGCATTGCATCAGCTGACTTTTTAACGATCTTAGTTACTCCTTTTTAAAGAAAAAGCTTGTGAGAGGAGTTCTACTCGATTGCTATAAATGGTACTCGGCTATCAGACTGAGGTTTATGTGCCTGGAACCAAACTGCATCCTCATCAGGTAATAGTCTATATAGAAGACATAGAAATAAAGGAACAGCACTGTTTGCATGCTGAAGTGTAGAGGCAGTATTAATGATATAAAAATAAATACTGCTCAGTTACATACAAAATTTATGCTCATTTTTCCAAACTGTATTTGTCACTTTTAACATTACAAGACAAAAGGCTTTGAGGGTGTGAGGCTGGAGATGTTGAAGGGCAAAGTTTAGAACAGAGTCAGACTCTGAAATCAGACTGCTGCACATTTGGAAAATTGTTCATAGTGGACGTGTTAGGTGTAAACAAGGCTTTTGCATGTAACCTCTAATTTGTGAAGTGATGCTAAGTTACTTCTGTACTGTGGGTAAGAATCCAGTTGGCCAGACATGTTGATGATTGTGTTGCCAAGCTATGATTTGACAGTTGTTATTGGCAGGAAAGGTTTAGCGCGTTTCTAATTGATGGATAAAGAGTTAACTGCTTCATGTTGAGTCAACTCCAGCCAGCCAATTTGAATTCGTGTTCTGCCAGGTTTCAGTGTAAAGAAATTCCTTCTCTCCATGCAGCTACAGCGAGATGTTAAACTCAACATCTCTATTTGTTCCAGCCACTGAAGTGTTTCCTCTCTCCTCCCACTGCCTGTCTTTTCATCCTACTTTCCACCACCACACTGGTTTGATGGAAACGCTCGGTCCGTGCCAACACACACATCATGCACACACAATGCCCTCTCGTTGGAGACAGCACCATAAAGCCAGCACCACAGAAACAGCGACTGCAGGCCAGTCCTGGAGACAAGCGAGGAAAAGTGAGCTCAAACTCAACCTTGAACATTTGGACGAGCGGCCCCCTTTCCCCCCCATTTTCCTTTTCTCCGAATAGAAGCATCTATCTATCTCTGAATTCAGCCATGGTATAGCTTCCAACCACAGTACAGACATGAAGTCATGTGAAACCTCCTTCCCTTTTTAACATATGGGTTGGCCGTAAAGCAACACTGCAAGCCAAAAAAAAACGTCTGCTCTGCTAGTTTGTGGTTTTCTTTCCAAATTAGCTGAGGCATATGGAAAAAAAACTACATTTTAGTGCAGGGAACAAACCTGTAAAACACATTACATCAAGCTATAGTGTGTCTTTCTGAAGATATACTGTAGCCCATGATGGTTTAATGTGTTTTCACTGGGGGCATGCAGGTTTAAATTTGGATATGAGCGTAGTTTTAAAGCACTCCTTGGCAGAGATGTAATGAGTGCTGACGGTGGAGGTGCCAGGAGGAGCTGCTTGTGGTCTGATTGTTTTCAAAAGAGTCATGATAATTGCTGCGTGCATGAGCAAGAATGGAAGTGTTACTAGATTCTGGAAAGCTTGTGGAAAATACCTTTCAGTCAAAGCTGACAGAAGTGTCTCCTCACTTTGCAGAGTTTGTAGAAGGAATGAAGCGAAATAAAAAGTGGGCAGATGAGCTCCCTGAAATCCTTCTGTTCTGTTCTGTCCTCTCTATGTCCAGGATTTATCAGATGTGTGATGTGTTTGCACTGGCTTCAGGTGCCTGCACCCTCTGGCTATTCTGGGCACAAGACAAACAGCATGATTACATAGACGAGTGGATATCCACATGAACATGGTTGCCATGACAATGAGGCCGAGCAGGCTTCAGCTCGAGAGGCTACATAAAACAATGTTTGCTGCAGTGCTTCAGCGGCGTAACAGTGCGCTTTGGATGATGGCAGGTGAGATGAAACGCCTGATAGATGCTGATCACAGGCTTCGAGGTAGCACTTTATTACTTACAGTTGTAACTAATGGCTTAATCAATGTTTTTTTTAAGAAATCATGCTTTATAGATCAGTTATAATCACTTAACAAGATCTGATTGAAATCTTTTTTTTTTTTCTTATTTCTAGATTGGGGGTTGAACCAAAGTTTTTATTTATTAACAGCCTATTAATATTAGAATTAATTAATTAACTGTTGACACTATTTAAGTGAGGAACCCATGGGCATTGTGATTGATTGGATTAACGGAGAAGCAACATTTAACTGCATTGTTGCCAAATAGAAAAGGAGGGTTTAAGTGATCTATAAAGCATTAGTTATTGATTAATTACCTATTAACAAAGCCATTAGTTACAATAAAGGGCACCTTATATCTACCCATTTTCATTATAACCTGCCAAGTACCTGCAGGGCACGGTGACTTTGTGCTGTGGTGGGAGATGCTGGCATTTAAATTAAAGTCACACAGACTAAATACATATTATCTACATGTCTTATCCCCTTATGTGTATTAAGTTAAGTTAATTATGTCATGCTTTGTACAAAACATGAGCTTTTTTTTCCTGTTGAGTCCAAATAATCATGATGTGCTCCTCTCAATGTCTTGCAACAGTTGAATGCAAACTTTTCTATTTTATTACATTATGAATCCACAATTTTGATGTGCAAAATTGGGTTTGAAACTTTCAAATGCAATAAAATAGAACCTTTAGAGGCAGAGATGAGCATCCTTGACAGGCAGAAATCGCAAATTAATGCTCATTAGGTGTCAGCATTTTATGTCAGGTTTTTCATTATCATTGCAGCTTTTATCACTGATTCTTTTCACACTCCCCGCTGCTCTGTTCAGCATTAGTACACAGCTCAGACGCTCTCTCTATTTGCCACCTGAAATGCTTTCAAGAGCCTTTTTGCTGGCCAGTTTTGCCCATTTTTGAGGAGCTAAAAGACAGACCGGTTGTGTCTCCCTGGAGGCAGAGCAGAGGGACAAACAGTGAGCTGAGAGTCAGCACACAGCATGAAGGAAGCTTCCACTCTCAGCGTCCTACTGTTTTCTTCCTTCCTCTCTCTCACACACACACACACAAGCACAATTCATTCTGCCGCTAACATGGGTCTCCAGGTACCTGACAGCATTTCCCTTTCTTGAAGCTTAGTTATATTTGAATGCCCATGTTTGTATCTCAAACTGGTCAAAGAAATGGAAGTGAATTGAAGCCAACCACACTGAGTGCACACTGGGCTTGGAACCAGCTCCAATACTTAACATAGAGGCTTGGAAAGTAAAAGCCACAGAGATCGACTGCAGTTCACTGGATCAGCTGAATCGATGTCTTGCTTGAGTGAGTGGAATGTGTATTTTTATTTTTTTTTTTTCATGGTACGATGCATATTTTTTAATTATTTTTGTTATGCAGTGTGTTCAGAGAAAAAGAGTTATTCTTTTCTTTGTAAAGTGAAAATGTTAAAACTATTAACTGATTACTTTCATTGATGTGGAGAATTATATTATGCAGTATGTAAATTATACAAGCTTATCCAATGATTAAAGATATTTTAAATGGTTTGCTTGTGCTGTTGTTCCTTTTCAGACAGCAAAGTGGAGGATCGCAATGATTTTTCTCTTGAAAACATCCTTTCCAGTCTGACATCCTGATCCTTTGGGATCAGTTTGAGAAAACTCTTGCAGTGTCTCAAATATTTCCCACGAGAAAAAACTGAAACGAAATTCAACACCAGACCTACTGCACCTCTTGTTGTAAACTGCTCTGAGAGCTTTCATGTAGATTTCTAATCAATATTTATCCCAGCCGTCCCACAAAGGTTCATCAATGCAGATCCATTAGCACTCAGAGCACTCAATGGCTGCTTCCCTGAACAATTTTAAAGACGACAGTGCAGCGTGTTCTGTGATGAAAAGAGAGAAAGCATCACTGCCCTTTTCAGGCAGTAATTGATTGAAGGTGTGTAGAACATTAAGCACTGGGAAACATATACACAAGTATGCTGAATCTTTAGCCAGGAAATCACCTGATATTTATAGAGAAGAGTAAAATTGCTCCAAAAACCAAAACCATCAGAAGAAACTAAAGAAAAGAAATACCAGGTTTGGTCGGATGATTGAGTGAACCATGTCACAGACTACAGAGTTTGTATAATAAAAACACCACTTACATCAAATAACAATCAAAGTTCTTTAAGAAGTAGAATATCCCAGTTTTATCCCATTATAATTATTTTGTATAGCATGTCTGCTCCATATGAATGCAGGAGCTTCAGAATATCAGTTAGACATTTACAACTGATTTCGTTATGTTAAATGTTCACAGTTCTACTTAATCTGGAAATATGACTGTTTTTACTGCTTGAGAAAGCTTTGATTTTATTTCCACCAACTCAAATAGCATAGTATGAAAAAAAAACTGACTATGAGAGGTTAAATTCCCAATATATTCATTTGAAATTGTGCCACAGGGCTTTCATGAGTCTGAGAATGAGGCATCAGATTGAAGCCTGACTGGAAATCTGCAGGAGTCTGGATAAGAGTGGCCAAAATCATCTCTCAACTGGCAAATAAACACTTCCTAATGTACTTGTCTTTGGAAATGCAAATTCACTTATCTACAGTATTAATTTAACAACTGGATCCATACTGTTCTGACAGTTGGATATCTAGGCAAGGTGTTGGGTGACGAAAGGAGGAATAAAAGGTGGTCTGTTCCGTATTTCAATTGTAATATGGCCAGATTTGAAATAATAAGGACCAAACAAGACAATCTACATTAGCTATTGTGTCTATGAGGCTGTACATAGACACAATAATGCTTCAAGCTAAATGATAATATCAGTAGTGCAGCATGCTCACACGCTAACACGCTAGAATGTTTATTTTCAGTTTTGAGGATATGTAGTCATAGGTTTTACAAAGCCCTTAATAATACACCATGAAGGAAACATTTGATGACATTTGCTAAAGTAAAAGTCAGCCATAAATGTCTTTGGTACATTTCAGGACAAAATGTTAGTTTTTTCAATAGCTGCTGAGATATTTCAGTCTTGTGTGGTCAAAGTGGTGGACTCTGCTTTCACACTCTCAGTGAGGGATCACACCTCTTCTCATGATCACACCTTATTAGGGTCACGAGCCAAAAGGGTTTAGCGCAGCTGGGGTATCTGACTGTTAAATGCTTCTCAAATCTGTGTATATTCAGTGTGTGAATGTGGATAAAGCTGGTATCGTCCCCACCCTTCTGGCTAAATCTCTGCAGAATTACAGTTTATCTGCTCCAAAGGGGACAGACAGTATCATGTAATCTAACAACGACCTCTGGACCCCTTTTGTCTGCTGGACAAGAGAGTTCCCACTGAGCTGAGTGGCGAGATGCTGAGGAGATTACACGGCGAGGATGCAACACAGTCGTGTGTTTTCTGCTGATCTGAACATAAGCTGGTTGGGTTAACAGATTGAGGTGAGAAGGACTGGATGTGTGGGTGAGAAGCTGGTGAGAGGACGGCTGTGAGGATGCCCTCTGGGTGGGACACTCAGCTGTCAAGGCTCAGATGTGGATTAGTGGGAGTGGAAGGTGGAGCTTGTCTAGACCAGCAAATGAAGCTCAGCCACAAATGAGTTTATTACCCCTTTAAATTGATCATTTCACAATGGTGTCCAATTGTCTAGACTCAACACTCAAAAATAAATACATTAGTTACAATTATATGTCATTTAACATGCAAACAATTCATTTTCCTAACTTCAAAAATCTCTGTTGCTAAACAAATGCTTACTGTAAATGCATCATCTGTATTGAGGGATTAGATTGCATTAAGGTAACTATACTAAGCATTTAAACAATAAATGCAAAACAGACACTTCCAAACTTGATGGATGATTTTGAGTGAAATGGGTCCAGTTCATCCACACAACCAGGAACAGAGCAGAAACACTCAATAATACCTCCTGGAACCACTGATTCCAACAAACAAATATATAAAATAAATAAATAAAATAAAATAAACAACAAAACAAACAAATAAATAAATTGCAAATGATCATTCTCAGCAAAAGTCCTTTGTTTACCTTCTAGATAAACCATAACTGTGCTGACAACTTTGCAGCTCTGCTCTAAAGGACTGCTGTGTTAAATGCTTGCTGGTGTCAGTGTCAGCCATTGATTTTCACTGTCCAAGAGACAGTGGTTTTGTTTCGCAATGCATAGCTCTGCTAATTGAAGCAGGCAAATTGTTTGCGGCTGGTGTTGACGCCTGTGTCAGCAGAGACTTTTCATTTTACAACCAACAACCACAAGAAGCACCCAGGCCCAGTGGTGCTGAGCAGACTGCAGAGCAGCAACTTTTAACTGGAAGTTAATCGACCGATTATGTAAATTTCACTGCTTCAACCTGCGTGCTATTCAGAGCCCTGACAGGGTATTTTTATTTCCACTTGAGCGTGTTTTCTTCCACAGTGGGTGGCGACTGTATGACCACTCAGATAATGTGGGGAGGCCATAAATGCACAGTGAGACAGAAGGAAGGTTTTCTGCCAGCAAGACAGGGTGGAGGACTCAGAACAAATATTAAATAAAGAACTGTTTGCTTTCTTGCTGAGAATTAGATGGGAAGACTGTCACCACAATAATTTTAGTGTAAAGCTGGACTTATGAGGCAATTAGCTTAGCTTTGTATGAAGACTGAAAACAGAGGGAGATAGCAAGATAGAAATAATTCCAGCCAATAACTCCCCCTAAAACCATAACTTGTGTGGTTTGACCTTTATGTTTGTGTGCAGACTAACAACATATTCATAATATTTAAGATTTATAATTTGCTAAATCTGGTTGGCAGGTTAGTTAAACATTGGACAGTGTTTCCAGTTTGTTATGCTAAGCTAAGCTAACCATTTCCAGACTTCAGCTTTAACAGACAGATATGAGAGTGTCCTGTCAATGTTTTGTTTCCGAGCAAGAATGTACAGTAAATAAGCATAGTTGCCAAAAGGTTGAATTACTATACAGAGTTATTTTTTTGAGGAGTTTTTACCATTTTTATTAATAGAGAGAGACAGGGTGAAAGGGGGTATAGAGGAGAGTGACATGCAGCGTCTCCAAGTGTCTGGAGCCAGACTTGAACTCATGACCGCTGCTGGCGACCTGCGCCCACATGGTTACGCCTTAACTCAGCGAGCTATACGGCAGCAAAGAAATATCTTTAAATCAGAATATGTGATGGAATTGGTGTAGAAAAAATTGTTTTTGTGGAACATTTACAAGCAAGGAGACAAGCAGTGTCATTAAAATGAATAATTTACTGGAAAAATAGCAGGCCTGCCTTACTGCACATTCAGATCCTTGGCAAAACCTGAAATTTTTAGTGTGGTATGTTGCTCTCCAGAGGTCGTTGTTGTTGTTTCAGAAGGAGAGGAGAAAGCTGCATGGAATCCGTGGCCAGTGATGGGTTTATACCCACTGTCTTCATCCAGTGAGTCAGACTAATGATGTAATTACCATAGACTGTATATAAAAGATGGACATAGCACCCATTGGTTTTTTGACAACTGTTTTGAAGGCTCAAATTCGGTACTTAACAGCCACCATAATGGTCTTTTGTAAGCGAGGACACTATGAACAGTAATACAGTATCTACCTGTTACTCACAAGGTAGCCCCATCCTAAAACCTATGCCAATTTATCATCTATTATACACTAGATGAGACCATAATTTACTAAATGAACATCATGCTGTATTGAAGGAGACTTGAAACCGGTGATTGAAAGCATAAACTTATTAGGAAAATGTTTACAGAGTTAACAAATGAAGCGAGAATTACAATCATTTTCTCATAGAACTCTGTACAATCTGACTTCTTTTTGTATCCAGAGAAGTCGCCCCCTGCTGACTGTTCGATAGAATGCAGGTTGCATTTACTTTCGTGGTACCTTCACTTGTCATACCCAGAGGCAATGTCCATTTTTCATTGTATTGCATTCCATTTCCATGGACATTAGACATCATCTCCCACTTATATTTTGGGATTGAGTCCCGGTTTATCTCCAGTAAAAACATATCTGCTTACTGTCGTTCTGTCAGCCATCCAATCAGGTTAAGGATAATGGTCATAATGAGCCACAGACTCCAACCACACAGTACCACTAATGTTCTCAAGCACTCCTCAATGTCATGACAGCAACCATTCAAAATACTTGGAGTCTTCCAAAACTGGAGAGAAAAACACCACAGGCTGCCCTCCCCCCGCTCAGCCTCATTGTGGCGTGAGAGGAAACCACAGATCAGGGCCGCTTCACCCTCAAGTGTCATCTTTTAGCCCAGCATCTTCACAGCAGGGATTTTTTAAAGGGAGGAATGCTAATATTTTATCAGAAAATAACAGATGATTGCAGTCTGCTGCAATAATAATACTTATAACTCAGACTGAATAGAGGATTGAACCTTTTTGAATTACTAGGAAAAGGTAAGCTGTTACAGTGTGGGTCTCATTCTAGTTTTCATTTCATGGTTCAGTATTGAGTGGATGAAAAAGTCTGGCCAAACAAGAGAGAGCATGAGCTCACTAAGTTGAACTTTATTGAAGCAGGTGAAATACAATTTGATGTGGATTTTGTGAATCGATCCAGCAATCCTGGATCTTAGCTTCTCCTCGGTCTGTGATGTGAGGGAGGCAGAAGGCTATATAAGGAATAAAGCACAGAATACAGAATAGGAGGTGAAGAAGAGAAAAATGCCTGCAGTGACGCAATACGGCTGCAACAGCTGCGCACAGAAATTATGCTTTGCTTGTATCTGCATGCAAAGTCAAAACACATGTCATATTTTGGCGACTGTTTCTGCAGAAATTATGTTAGAAATTACTGTTAATTTGTTTTGCTAGTTATGTTTTGCAGGAAGCATAATTGTTCACTGGCAAGACTTTTTTCAGTTCATGCGTCAAAAGAAAAGTAAACACATTCTGTCTCACTTTCAAATCACTTCAAATTATTGTCGAGACCATTCCCTGACCTTCACAAAGTACTGTGGTTGTCTAAACAAAACTGTAAAAAACAATATTTTATCTGTTGTAGGTATACACCGATCAGGCATAACATTATGACCACCTGCCGAATATTGTGTTGGTTCCCCCTTATGTGCTCAAAAATTGGGCATGGACAAGAGGACCTCTCAGGGTGTCCTATGGGGTCTGGCACCAGGACGTTGGCAGTGGATCCTTTGGGTACTCTGGCTTGTGCAGTGGGGCCTCTGTCAATCAAACTTGTTCCACTGCATCCTGTTGATGCTTGATCACAATGGAGTCTAGGAAGTTTGGAGGTCAAATCAACATCTTGGACCACTGTCATGTTCCTCAAGATGTTCCTGATTGTTTGATGTTTTTGCCATGTGGTGGTGTGCATTTTCCTGTGGGGGCAGGCCAATGACATTTGGGATTTCTAAGTCTAAGTCTCATCAACATGGATGCCAAAATCCAAGGTTTTCCAGCAGAACACCACATAGTACCAATATGATCAATGTTATTCACTTCACCTGTCAGTGATCATAATGTTGTGGCTGATCAGTGTATATTGCAACAGAGAAAGTGCAGATAGTAAAACTTAATTCAGGTGGCATCACAACTTTCTATTAACCTAATTACTTTTGTAAATTAGTAGTATATTGAAGTGACAACTGAGATAATTAGTCACTTTTTAAAAATCAAACCCCATTACGTTGCCAGTCAGGATAACATTTTGATTAAAATTCAAATATTCAGTACAGCTTCGAGGAAGAGATCAGCTCATCTAAGTGTGACTCTACTGAGAATATTCTTTTTTCTTTCCAAACAGTGATCAATCCCTCAGAGTTTTTCTCAGCAAACCAATCTGTTCCTCTGGATAACATGATCAAAAGTTTGTTTTGGTTGCACTTAAATTCATTGGCCACCTTCTTAACTAACAGACGAGTCTTAGCAAGTTTCATACTGAGAAAGGCATTTGCAGAAAACATCCATGCAACAACACTCTTTATTATTTTTATTCAGTTTTGGCTCTTGGACTTATTGCAGGTTAACCCTTTCCACCCTAGAGGTCCTTGGACTGGGACCAGAAAACCTGCCTCAGTTGCACATTCAGTGAAGAAGCCATCAAGTAGTACCACGAATAAAATGGATGTACGAGGGTATTTTTCTACATAGTCTCCTTTAACTTCAATGATCTTGGTCCACCAATGTTCAAGCTTTGCTATCCCTTCGTTGAAGAAGGTCACATCTTGGGCCTCCAGATACTCCAAAACAGCATGCATGACTTCATCAGTCTGAAAATGGCGTTTGTGCAAGTTGGATTTCAGTTTGGGAAACAGATAGAAGTCAGATGGTACAGGTTGGGTCAGTAAGGTTCATGGAGCAACAGTTCAAAGCCACATTTGGCTGCTTCTGCCACCTGTGTTGTGTGGATGGACGCATTATTCCTTCTCACCTTCTGATTTTGATAGAGAAATTATGACAAACATTTGTGTTTTTGTGGACAGATATATAAGGCTTTATCATATACAGTTATGGCACAAAATAGAAGTTACGCCTCTTGTTTCCGGATAAGGCGAGAACTTTTTGAAGTACCCTTGTAGCATTGTTGTGCCTAATTTCTGAATTAAGTTCAGTTGAGAACGTTTAGAAGAAGGTTCAGTAAAATCACTGTCTATTTATTCATTTTTATATTTCTGTTATTTATTCTCGAGTGTGGGTTTTGATGGGGACAGAAAGATTCATGGTATTTCTCAAGTGTCTCATTCTTCATCCACCACGAGGTTGTTTGGCCTCACAGTAGTGGAGCTGTTATATTGATTGAATATGGGGATGTTTTCTCAGGTGAAAACTTTAAAAAATAGCCTCTCTTAAAGAGTTAATGATTGCATCCATTTCTCTCTTGTACTCCCCATTCAGTATCTGCGCTCTCTTGGCTGTATGTTATTTATCCAGTCGTATCGTCCTCCCCCTCACATTAACGACTACTTGGATCCCCTGACAGTTTGTTAGGACGTTCCCAGACGGTGGAATGTGCGCGGCCGTCCCACGAGCTGCTCGCTACCGTTGAGTGTTTTTGCTGCAGTGATCTCCGGGCTCCATGGGACGCTGAGGGAAACAAACAAAGGGGCAAAATTAGGCCGCGGTGTTCCCACCGAGTGACGTAACCCAACGTGGGTCAAGGTCAGCAGAGGCCAAGCTTTTTGGAAATTGTTGTTTGAGTTTCTAATGGCTACCCCAAGATACTGTGGTGAAGTAACTCATAACATGGTTGAAGACGAAGCCATCTGTTTTGTGTTAGCGTGACTCTGAGTGCGTGTGTGTGTGTGTGTGTTAGCTTCTCAGCAGGATCCGGCGGTCGCAGCATTCTCTGCAGGTTGTTGTTATTGAGGCCAATTTGTGCTCACCTCTGTCAGATGTTCATGCACTGCAGTGACAGGAAGAGAGAGGAAGCAGCCAATTAAAGTAATAGGGGCAACAGAAAAAATAGATATGGTGCTGCTGACATGCATGAAGTTATAGCACCTTTGATTTGTTCAAGGATTTAGAAGATCATTGATTGTATAATCCCTGGACACATAGATCAAGGCACCAACATTCATTCTTATTCCGCTTCATGCCTCCTATACGATCGATGTTACCTTGAGGTCGTCTGATTGTCAGATCAAACACATCTGTTTAAGAATACAGTACAAAAGAAATCTAAAAAATAGTTCAACTGGTAGAAAAAAAGATTTGAAGATTAGACATTTCAGGCCTGCACTTTTGTTTTGCAGGTTTAAAATGTGTCTTTTTAAATCTTTTTCAGCTCGAGACACAAACACAACATAACCAGCTTCATCACATTCACATGCATGTTTTCACTCAAAGAACGCTGTCTGTAGTATAATTTGTAACAATTTACTTAAAACCAGAAATGATGGGAGGTTCCAGTGGTCTAATTGCCAATCTAGTCTGTCTGCTTTTAAAATAAAGCCAAATGCTGGAATATAGACTTGTGGAATTCGCTGTTGGACTGGTGCAAAATATTTACTGAAACAAAAAGATAATGGTATTTTTAAGACATGAAAACTGAATTTCACTTAGGTTCTGAAAACCTTTGTGATCTACTTAATACAACTCATAGTAATCAAGTGAATTCTGTACCTGTATAAATGAGAAGATCGCCCAGCATTTTATGTTCTGGGAGCATCATCTCTCAGGTGTGTGTTAATGTCATGTCTTTAGACATTTCCTTTGGTAGAGAGATGTTGGTGGTTTCCATCTAAAACAGGTTACTTTATGATACCATTATCTGAAAAACCACTTGATGTGTTCCCCTGCTGTAATGTAAATACACGTGTTTATATCATATTTTTATGCCTTCAGTTTGAAGGGAAATGAGATACAACAAATGTCCTCAGGGTGAGATGAGCTGAGGACACCAGAACACCCAAAACATTGCCTATTATATAATATATAGTTATAGTTATTCACTTCTCTATGCTTACGGTATTTAGTTTTACCAGGGAAATGTTTACAGGCCATTCACACCTGATGTTCACCCATGCAGGTGTTTTCACTGACTGTGAATGAGACCTGGAGTCTCTTTGAAAATGTGTGACAGAGTTGCACTATCATGCTTATTGCTTCATGTCATTTGGTGACCTCCTGTCCAATAGCTCCACCAAGCTTTAGTGTGAAAATAAGTCTTTTTAGTGATAATCTCAGTGTGTGTGTGTGTGTGTGTGTGTGCAGAACCTTCAAGTGACAGATGTGCTGGATCTGAAATCACCCTCATTCACCATTCCCCTTATAACTTTAGTTTAATGCTCTGAGTGATTAAATTAGGTTTTGGACATGTGCATGCAGGGATTTTTAGGAAAAAGTGTAGTGCAAAATTTCACACTCAAAATTTCAACACTCAAATATAATCGCAGACAATAAAAATGGTGCACTGTAAAATAGTGAGGGAGTGATTCTCGATGCAGCCTTAGTCTGCCGCTAAGAAAACTGACTAAAGCTTGCAGTGACAGAGAAGTTCTGCAGGGCTAAGGAGTGAAATGAAAAACTTATTTTCCAGATTCCCCCTGTTTTAAATCAGCAAAAATATCATTATTTTACACATATCTGCCATTATTTGAAACAATATCTATATTAAGGATTAAAAAATCTGGTAAATTATCTTTTTAACTGTTTACAGATTTGTCCTGTTTTGTTTAATTACAAATAATATCTAGTAAAATCACAGAAAAATAAATAATTATTTACATGCTGACTGTGAAAAAACAGGCCCAAACTGTACACAATGTCCACATCAAAAATCTGAATTTTTGCAAAACAGTAATTTGTTCTAAAATCACACACTTGTACTGTATTTAAATCAACAAAATATGTCATTATTTCATGGGCATTTGCTGCGGGATTTTCACAGTTTTTTGTGGTTTCTTTTTTTTTGTATCTAGCATAACCACACCTACAGTTTGTCTTCTAGATCCACTAAACTACATACTGTAGATCTAAAATACAAGACTTAACCATAGTGATGTTGCTGTTACACAACTATACGAGTCTGTGGGGAGCACTGGACTGATGGTGCTTTCCAGTAATGCATTAGAGTAATCCAACACACCATAAAGAGGTGGTCTGTTGTACTGCTGACACAGCTCATAGAAATGTTTCTCTCTCACACACACATGCCGCAGAGACAAATGGATCCATATTGATGGTCATATGGATCCATATCTGCACTTATCTGTATACCACTGTGTCCTATGTCCGAGAATATGACATAGGGTAACGACTTCATCTGTGAGTCCAATGAAGTGTAAAAATACTCTAGCAATTGTATAAAACTGATGCCCATGTTCAAAGAGAAAATAGGCTATCAGCCCCTTGGCTTAAAACCTACTTTGGTTGTTCTCAGATCAAAGGAATATTTCCAGAGGGGGGAGTCAGAAAAAAAGGGAACAAGTGCACAGAGGCCTGGGGTGTTGCCTTGCCACATGCCTGTAGTGGACCCCAAACCAATTAGGCCTTAATTGAGTGTCAGAGTGAAAAGGGGGCCATTCAGCTGAGCCTCTTTCACCCTGTTAGCCAGAGACAAGCATGCTTTGTGACACACGTACTGACTGATGTGGAAGCATTTCGACCCACTTCCAAACAGACGAGGCTGGGTGAAAAGGCTGCCCCGGGTAGCTTTCAAAGGCTCATGTGCATCTCACGTTCTCTCCCACAAACAAGTGGACAAATGGGTTTTGCCATGCAAATGACTGGCCTAATGGTTTTGGCTGAATATCAGTGTGTGCTCCATAAATATGTAGGGTAATGGTTCATTTCACTCCTGCAAACAAGCAGAATAATGAACCTGATTGGACGAGGAGGAGCTCTTTGATGGCATCCTTCAATGTCAACGGCGTGGAGGTTTGTTTGACACTGTCAATCTCTGGTGACCCAGTTGTCCTGTTTAAACTCAGCAAGAGAAAACAATGCAGAAATAGTAAGTGAGGTAATGTTATTGGTCTTTAATTACTGTGTCGAACACAAGTCAGGAATGTGGGCTAGTTAATTGCAGTGAGATTACTCCTGGAAAGTTTGTTTGGGAGAGGGGAAAGAGCTGGACAGAGGTTTGGCTCCAGCAATGTGGCTGAACATTTACAGTTTGGTGAACGTACAGTCAGCTCCTATGTGGGTTCACACGTTTGACCAACAGTTCTACACAGAAAGTTACTATTACGTGTCCATAAACACACAGAAAAACAGAATACTTAAACTTGATGTAGCACAGAGATACCTGGATCTACTATGGGTCAAGCTTCAGAAACACAGGATACTATTTTTTCCATCTTTCATTAGACCTTTGGTGCATGGAGTCATTTTTTGAACCTTATCCATGCTCACAGTTTATAACTCCAGTCTCAGATTCAGAGTAATGGTTAAAGGTCAGTTTCCTGTGACAGAACTGTCGGATAGCTTCAGGAACTCCTTCAGTTAACAGCTTTATATCATCAGATGGGCTGCCTGTGTCTGACTGTTTTAGTAACTGTCTGAAACTGACAATCCGACATTCACACTCACTTCACAGCATCACTGGGCAGCTTGGTGCAGAGTTTGGACTTGTCTCTCTAGTGTTCTTTCTTATGTGTTACATAATTCTCCATGGTAACACTATAAATTAATTTCAAAAGAGACTGTACTGAAAATCAGCCTCATTATCCCCACATTTAAGCAATATGGCATCATCAGGGCTTTTTTCTCAGACTTCTGAAAGCTCCCTCCTGAGCCACAGAACACATATACACAATTTATTTAACTGACTAAATACTGCTTTAAGGTAAATTGGTATACAATTAGAAGATTGGTGAAGTGCTCATTTAAAGGAAAGACGTTTTCAAGGAAACATCATTATTATTTGGGAAATTAAATGTTTTAAAGGATATCTTCATATTTAAAAAAAATAAAAAAAGTGCTTATAAAAGTCTTCACATGCCTGTATGTGTGTTGAAACCTTTATTGATTGCTGTAATCATTCTCCCTAATCATAATGGCTGCTAGAAGAATTTCACAATACACTTCCAAAGGGATTTACAGACGTTTTTCAGTGTAAAATGGACTCAAAAGTTCACATATAGCATTTCAACTGTTTGAGTTAGACAAATCGAATGGGTATCTTCCACATCCTGTTTTTAATAACTATAGACAC
>OMNN01102602.1:51173-65423 GCA_900302755.1 Chromis chromis
AATAACTATAGACACCGGTACTGCTTGAGAGATTACACAGGTATTTGAATAATACTAATTTCCAGAAAATTAGGTTAAAATAAGTTGTTATATTGAGTTAGGAATACAATTTGTAATTTGCTAAGAATTTGCATTCATGTAATTAATTTTTTTGTAATGCTGAATGTCTAAATGGTGGATAATAACAAAAACAGCACCTTTTGCCACCTAAGCCTTAATCAGGTGTGACACCTTTCCGTCTCCTATTGTTCAGACATTTTAATTTTATAATATAACTTGACAGATGGTGGACTATCTTCTTAAGTGAGGGAAAAAGCTTGTATGAAGTGAAAAGTAACACAAAACACGATCTCCTTCTACTATCATACATCATGTGAAGGTTATCAATCAGGCCTACAAACTAATAAAATCATTATAACCAAAAATGTTTTAGGAGTGAAACACAGAATAACTCATACAGATCAAATATGAAGAAAACCAAACAAAATCTTACTCATCCTTTGCTTTCATCTATATCACCTGTTTTGTCATGTAAAGATCCTTGAAGCTGAATGCATATTTGTGTCACATCACTGGAAAAATTCATGCTCCGTAGTGAAATGCTGCCAGGTGTCTGGTGAGATAAATCATGCAACATGCATCAAACAGCTCATATATTTACAGCCCTGTCTGGGAGCAATGGAGTGAGAGCAATACGCATGTCCTCCCAAATCCTCCTCCGAGGCCTCCAGCACAGAGCGGGCCCCAGGAGAAGGTCCCAGAGGTCAGCACAGCTTCTGTCGACATGCTTTTTTTTCTCCTCCCAAAGACCTTACACTCCCACTCTCTGTTTGCTCTGCTCTGCTCTGTTCCACCTGCTGTTACAGATACTTTTACCACGTTTGTTTTGGTCATTGGCTTTTCACTGTGGCATCTCTAATTCTTTCATCCTTTACTCTGTGATTTTTTTCTCTCTCTTGATGTCTCCGTGTTTCCTCTCATGAATGTGGATGACATCGATTTCCCTGAGCTGCAGCTGAGCTAAGATTACAGATTGCATGGAGAGAGAGGCTTTACATTCCCGGAGAACCCGACATCTATCCAACTTGCTGTGCTGTGGTACCTGGCAACCAAACCTAGCCTCTGTTTTGTTTAACCTCCTGTTTACTGAAAGAGAGAGAACACTCAGTGCAGTATGTACATGCGGCTTTAAACCAGCAAAGGCGGATTTTCCCTTATTTCCTTTGTGGTTGCGAAGTTTCGTAGTGAACTTGCCACGATCTGACCTTTACCCCAGATGTTAAAGCCTTCAAAGCCAACGTGGATAAACATCAGTAGCTAAAGCCCTTCACGATTGCTGCACGAATTAATGCCAGGCGATCAATGAGGGATTTACAATGTCAAGCTGCTAAATCTTTCTCCTGATTCACATTAACAGGGTTGATGGCAGCAGCCGGAGCATGAACAGTGATGTCAGGACATGCACACACACATTTAGGTCAATTTGTCAGTTCACTGATGGTACTGACAGTGTGCCAAAATCACCATCTATGTAATAATGCAATGATAACACACCAAGCATCGTAGCAGTAGTTTGCCTTAAACAAGATAAAGTTTTCATAGAGTGCTATTTTTATTCTTTTTTGTTCTTTTGCAACAGTTCTATCCATCTGGTTTTGTTTCCCCAAAATGACTCATTTTAACCGTTGTGTTTGGGAGAGCAGAGATGATTTATGTAAATTGCGCTTGTAATTAAACTTTGCATTTTATTCAACAGTGGTGGGTGTTTTCTTACTGTGCTGGATGACCACAACTGACCACTGAAATGCACATCACGTCTACTTTTTCAGAGGACACGGCTCCTTTTTGGCCAAACAAACTGACACCATCTTGAGTTCTCTTAAAGGACCAGTGTGTTTGTAGGTTTGACCAAATAAAGCTGCAATTTTTTTTTCATATTATCATTTTAAAAAAAAGGCTGTATGTAATGTAAAAGATTTGACCTGTAGTGATGAATCTACTGATACTTGTCACTCCACTCTACAAGGTGTTCTAGTGTCTTTCAGCCTATTGTTTTGGTTTTGCTGTCATCAGTCTCCTGTCTAAATGCAGCAGGAGGCTTGTTTTTGAAAAGAGAAAGTTAGTAACTAGGTGGTGAACTCAAAGTTGCAGAGCATTTAGAAGCTAAGGGCCAAATATTTCCTTTAGAAGTTGGTGGAGACCAAAAAGGGGAGCATTAAATGTCATGATAAGGTACCACAGGAGTTGACAGAGTTAAGGGGCCTTCCTCAAGGGCCCAACCGTGGCAGCAGGTCTTGAATCTCATATCTATTGTTCAATACTGACAAACCATTAAGCCACCACTTGCCCTAAAAATTGTCACACCTTAACTCCAAGGGCTCGTCCGGCATTTGAACCCAGGACCTCTCGCACCCGAAGCAAGAATCATACCCCTAGACCAACGAGCCACAAAGAAAGCAGGACAGCAGCTACATAATCGATGGTGTCCTCCTGTCATCTTTCTATTAGTACTAACTATTTTGTCTATCAGAAGTGGGATTAGAACCCACACCTCTAGAGGAAACTACAACCTGAGTGCAGTTCTTTAGACCAGTCAGCCTTCCTGACAGCGCAAACAACGAACTTGTGTCTCTGTCTACATGATGAATATGAATATATCTCCAAAATGAATGCTAATGCTGCTCTGTGTCTGCTCAGTGTGTAAATAGCCAAATGTTTGCTGACAAGTTTGCCTCAACAGCTTCAACTGTAATGTCAGTGTGTTTACAGCGTCTTCCCTCCGCTGCCAAGAGAACACGACATCAGTTATTGCTGGTTTAACTACAAATCCTCAGCATCATTTTCTCTAGTGTGAATGCTGTTGCTTTGAACTTATCAAAACTTGCAGTTTTGCTATTCAAATTCAAAATTAGTCTGAATCCTTTGTAAGAAAACTTTCAATTCAAGTTCTTTCACCTGCCTTGTTTTGTGTCATGCTTTTAGGTTCAGTATTCTGAGTCATAACATCTGCAGTCATTTGTGAAATGGGATGCTGGCACCATGTACATCCTGAATTAGGTAGTGCTTGAAAGTCACTTTTATGAAACCTGGCCCTAAAGCCTCCAAAACGTCTTATGTTGTGCAATCCATCACAGTGAATCTCAAACAATTTTGCCACTTTTGCAGCAGTACAGATATAGCCTGAAAGTCTGCCTTGCAATGAAAACTTCACTTTGATCTAAAATGTACTGCAAGCTTGATATCTAGAGTGACAGAATACTTGTTTTGTTGTTTCAAATAGGTTAAAATGTGTGAGTGCTTCTTTTATTCTCATTTCACATTATGTTACTGTTGTTTTCTTCTCGTTTTTTCCACTTTCCACCTAATGCTTTGATTTAGAGCTCATCCAGTCACAATGACAACAGCATGGGAGATACATGAATTAGGACATGTCGGTTGAGGTAACAGATATTTTCTACCCTGTACAGCCTTTGAGGTGGTATGCAACTATAGAAGTGCTTGTGCAAGAGGGTTATGGTTAGGAAAATTTGAACCTGAGCTGTTTTGCAACCACATTGATTGCTTACCCTTATGAAAGTGTTTTTTCATGAAAAAAATCCATCAAAAATGACCAATAAGTAAAAGGTTTTTGAGAAAAATAGCTTTGTGAAAATATTTTTCTTCCATTATTAACATGACTTTGTTCATGACTTTGAACAAAACATCTCATCCAATCCTCAGAAGGAAAACTCAAGTTAGTATGTATAATCTTATTTTTCACCAGAGTCCTCCTTTCTCCATTAATGAACAAAATCTCAATCTTAAGAATGAGATTACGACATTTCGCCGATAATTAATTTGTATACACCACCTCACTGGCAAAGTGTGGTGAGGATTTCAAAGACCTAATCAGCTCATTAAGCTTCCTTTCTTTACAGTCCAAATCAAGCTAAAGTTATAATAATGATAGCGGAGAATTTCCTCAAAGTCTGTCTCAGACACAATTATAAAATGTTCAATTCTACAGTGGTGTGTCTTTCCGAGTGGGTCAAACACCTCTTTGAATGTTTTACATTGAACCTGAATAAGGTTAATTTGTCACAGCTGAGAGATCAGCAGAGCACCAAAGAACTTTCACATGTGCAGCATTTCCCCTGCAGGCTGCTTTATCTCACGACCCCTTTGTTAAGCTGCTGGTTTACAGATCAGGAAGCAGGTACGGAGGTCTGCTGCTGGGGGAATCTGGGTCACTTGACCAGACATAGCATCACTCTAGAAGCTTGTGTTTAAGTTCAGATCATTTCGATGATAAGTGGGAAGTTAGTTTGAAACATCAGGCTGGGATCTTTGAAGTCACTGTACAGAATATAATCTTGAGCTCCCAAACTACAACCATAAACACAACTTCTCCCTCTCTCCATGCTGGTTCCATCTCTCTATTACCATATCTGAACCTGACATGGCATCAGGCCTCAGTGTTTTCAAGCCTCTCTTTGCCAGCAGCACTTCTCACCATCATGCCCTTCTATGGCAAATGCAGGAGAAAAAGCACAGAGGGCCTTTAAGGATACAGCTTCCCTGACATCACTGGAATAACAGTTCACTGAGCAACATCACTGGTGCTTTTCTGTCTCCTTGTGGCTGCAAAATGCAAATACATTAATATGACGCATTGGATGACCACGGATGGATTTACAGGCCAACAGTTCGGCACTATTTTCAGGCTGATTTATTGTTCATGGATCAGGCTTGTTTTTCTTCTTGTCAAAACAAATATTCTGCTATTTTTATGGTGCATTTACTGGATATACCGTATATACTGATCACATAAACCTTACACTCCCAACACAGTTATAGATTAATCAATTTCCTTTACCACTAATTGCTAAGGAGAATTACATTGTTTTGTAAATAATTAGCAACTTTATTTTGTGTCAATGTCAATGTTAGTGATTTACGTGTTCACTAGAAATGCATTTGTCTAATGCCACTGCAGTTTAAGTTCAACCTAAACCCACATTCTCTTTGTAATGCATGATTAAATATAAAAACTATCATGAAACTGAAGTGGGAACTTGCTCTACAATACACAGTAATGGAAGCATTCATGTTTCAAGTTTGTATTTTTACTCTGGATGTTGTTCAAAATTTCTACTGATTGATTATTTCCTGGTTGCTGTTAGATGACCTTTTCAAAAACCCTCTTTGTGGCTTTAAACATTCTTTTAAAAACAACAACAACAACAAAAACTTGTAGACTAAAGCACACTTAAAAATTCAAATGATCTGTGCAGAAAAAAGCACCTTAATCAAAGTTTAAGCCTCAGTCCCACCATGTGTGCAACTCTAAAGTTTGGTTGTAGAGACCTCTAGTGGAATTTGAATTATTTATTTAAGCGGACTGGTTGTTCACTGAAGACCTCTCCTGTGAAAATTAAGTGTTTACCTTGTTATCATGTCTGTCTGGTGCATTTTATATGACAGAAGACAGATCATGAGAATATTAAGAAGTAAACGCCATGGCTGAGCATTTCTGCCTTGAAGCTGCAGTGTACTAATGACAGTCCCAAAAACATAGATTCAGACTTTCTTGTGTTTCACTAGAACCAATAACTGATGCACCAGTTCTGTTAACTTGCAGGGTGGGGCTTTCTGTGTCATTCCCATTCTTTAGAATCGGTTTTCCAGTTCAAACATCCAACATTACAATTAGTTTACAGTGTTTGAGCAGAGTTATAGGTGAGCTGGTGTGCTGAACTGCAGTGAGTGGAGAGGGATGGATGGAGATAGAGGCAGGGGCTGACATATTGGGCATGTTATGGCATGAAGGGATTATGTTCATGGGAAATAAAAGCTCTGAATATGTAACTTTGATACACAGTTAAGTTTTTAGGGGTTTAATCAAAGACCGTAGGGGGACTTTAAAATATTCCTGTTTAGGCTACATGTCCTGGAAATGGACACAGATTTCATTTAATACCACAACGACCCTGGGTTTGGATTTTTATGCATTATAGACACTTTTGTGACTTCGGTGCGCTCCATCATAAATCATCAAGGCCTCCACAGGCCAGACATGAGTGCATTAGTATTTTGTGTTTTGTGCAGCTTGTTGATATCCATTTATCCCTCTGAATGTCTGCTGTGAATCATCAGCTCGATTCATCATCATCACCATCCGCAAGCACATTGTGACCAAATGTTCTAGAGGGCTGCGAGTCTGTAAACAAAGTACTTTACAGTAGTTGTTTGTGTATTTATATGTGCATGTGGTTTATCATAATTCTGCAGAATTTGGTTCCCAGTTCTAACATGTATAGCTGAATTGTGTAGTGTTTGAGCAGAGTTGTAGGTGAGCTGCACATTCTGCAGGTAGCAATGGTGTCGAGAGACATCTAATCCATTTTAAGGCAAGAAGATGATAGTTTTTCATGGAAAAATCTTCTAAATATGTGATAAAACAGACCTTTACCAATTTTTAAAGGATTTTTTAAGGGATGGTATAATGGTTTCGTTTTCCACCTTTTTATTTGACTAAAGTGCAGTACAGACTGGAGCTTGATGTCATGATGTATTTACTTGTTGCTGCCACAAGGGGACAGAATATTACTGCAGTTCAGGAGGGTAACATGCTTCATATTATGTTTTTCATTACAGTTTGATGTATTTCTATTATTTGGTTTTGTGATAATAAACAGAACTATACAACAGATAGAATAGGTAAATAATAACATAATAACCTAATTAGGTCGAGCTAATGCTTTTAATGGAGCAGTGTCAATACTAAATTTAACCAGTTCACTGTTACAGGTCTGTAGTAGTGTAGTAGTAATACTGTAGTACCGGTTTCTGTTACACAAACCACACACACTCACAATAAATACTTTATTTTCACCATTAAAAATAGACAAAAGATCTCCATAAAGAATTAATTAATTAATTAAGAATAAACTATTTTTGTCAATATAGTTTTCATATTTTCATTCACTGTAATTTTTGGATGTCGTCTGGATTCAAATATACATTCTTTTGTCTTTTTTATGTACAGAAGACAGCAGCTGTCCATTTAAACGGCAAAACATGGACAAAAATAGATATTACATTTCTCACATACTGTGACTCAAACACATTAAAGCCCACAAGTACAGTAATGCTTTGGGTCGGCGGGTAAGTCGGTCCATGCAGATGTTGATATTCAAGCTGCCTATGAATGCAATAAATGAAGTGTCCAAAAATCACCTGCACTCACTCACCAGCCACAGCTGCTTTCATCGTCCACTCTTCTCCTTTAGTCACACCAATAGCTTTGATGTAACGTCCTAGTTGTGCCTCCACTTCACAGTCACATGTGCTTTGAGAAAAGCCCAAACTGTGCAGATTATGGGCCTTCTCTCTTGCTTTCTGTGCATTTCTTTATTCTCTTTGAACCTCTTTCATCTTAAACATAGCGGAAAGAAATCAGCAAAGAGTGAAAAGGCTTTTCAGCATAATGTTAGGAACTAATAGGTGGGCATACAGAGTGTATTTTTCAGTTCTTTCAATTCAAGCACATCGAAGATATGACCACCTGTGAAATAAGCAGTATGTATACCACAGGATGCCCCCCTCCTCTTTCTTTATCCCTTCTTGACGCCTAACATGCAGCTTGTACAGCCTCCCTGCTGCCCTCTGAGCTTTATTTTTTTCAGCAAATGCTCCTGCTTCAGTGATCAATAGTGCACAAAGGCAGTTTGGCACAGTGGAATCTGGGTTTAAAGCCCAATAAAGAAAGAAAGAAATGCCTGATTGATGAGGCTCGTGCCTTCCTTTTTCCGACGGAACACAATAGCAGCACTGATGAATTTCACTTTGCAGTCATGCATGCGTCGAGGTATTTTTACATTTTCCAGCTCCACACCTCAGCATGTCTGATAGAGCAGATGCAAATCCGCTTTGTAAATGCTGAATCATGATGCAGCTCAAGACACAATGGATTTAATGGTGCACATTTTAATCACAGCGGGGGTTCGCCGTCTTGTGTTTGAGCTGTGAATTGCCTCGTACATGCAGCAGTTCTGAAATGAGGCAGGTACAGCGGGGAGAGGCCACACGTCGATGCCAACAGCAGCTCGCTTGAGTCCTCCAGGCCGAGCAAAGGATGTGACTCCATAGAAGAATCCTCTCTGTTCAAAACGACACTTTTAAGAAGCTCAGTTTTTGTCTCCACTTCTCTCTGCTCCTCATCATCCTCGCTCTTCTCATCCTCTGCTGGGTAGTCCATTCCTAGATAATACAAGTCCTTCTCTTGTCTCAACTCCCCTTCGTCCTCTTGCTCTGATGTTTCAGAAAGCTCCTCCACAGAGTTGTAGGAGCGAGAGCGTCTTGGGTCATCCATCTCCCCGCCACGGCAGCTGTCCAGCTCCCACAAGCCGCCGGTGAAAGATCCAGAAATGTCAGAGTTGTTGGCAGAGAAGTTCCCCTCGTCACTGGAGCTGCTGCCCCCGCCATCCTTGTAGTGGAGATGAACGGGAGGCAGGTCCTGCTTGGGGTCAGAGAGCAGCACGGTGGCGTATGTAACTGAGGACTGGGCAGAGCTGTCAGTGTTACCTGGGTGCTGGTCCTCTGGGGGATCAGGTGGCTGTAATTCATCTATTTCTGAGCTTGCAGTGATTAAATCATCCAGATTAATGGCTTCGCCCAAGAGTGTCTCAGTCTCTACAAACTGGTCAACAATTGAGTCAAACCCCGGAGGAAGGGAGGTAGCTGAGGCAGTGGGAGGAGTCAGAGACACAACTGTGGTTTGGATGGTCAGAGCTTTGTCCACTATGATGACTTTGGAGATGTTCTCAGAGGGCAGCAGCAGCGGCCAGGCTGGCAGACCCTCTGGAGGCTGGAACAGGTGGTCAAAGGTGTCCACCTGAAAAGACACCACACAAATAAAGTTAGCTTTCGCATTATGAACTAATCTACAGTATGGACACAAATATATAATACTGCAGAGACTGTGTTATAATAGATGGATGGTGAAGAAGAGGGAATAACAATTGACTGTAGCTTGTTATAGAAAAAATGTGGATGCATGAAGCTGATCACAGCTGCTGTTTTTTTTATGCAGATAAAAATCACTGAAAGATAACTTGCATTGTTTAAAATGTTTAGTCCATCTACAGAACTGCCCTTTGTACCCAAGTATGTTGTGAATCTTTGTGCAAAGGCATGTTGTTATTAATTATTTATTATTAATTAAGGAATAGCTCACATTTTAGAAATGGTAAATGGTCAGAACCTATATAGAGCCTTTCTGACAGAGCTGCCATGCAAGGTGCCTGCCTGCCATCGGGAGCAATTTGGGGTTCAGTGTCTTGCCCAAGGACACTTAAGCATGTGGAGGACCGCCAACCTCATGATCAGCGGACAACCTGCTCTACCACCTGAGCCACAGCCGAAACATGCTTATTAGTTTTCCGGCTAAACTTGAGAAGATACTGCTTTTAAATATTTACAGTAAATATGAAGCAGGTAATTAGCCTAGCTTAGCATAGAGACCAACAATGGGTGGGATCAGCTAGCCTAGATGTCTTTAAATTTAAGAAACCCTCCTCTCAGGGCCTTAAAAACAGGTTACAAGAAAATGTTTTGCAAATATGAGGGGTATTGAATCTAATCCTCTGCAACAATGCAAATTAGCAGTCTTTCCTTATTAAGGTATATGTCAGATTCAGTCAGATTATACATTAAACAGATTTTACCCTGACAGCTGTCTGGTACAAAGTCTGTGTTCTGATTGAGCCCATGTGTGAATAGTGCAGGTAACTGTCTGGAGAATTTTCCCTAGTTAGACAGACAATCTGTTTTCTGTTACAGGGCTGCTGTAAGTAGTGTGTTTTTGCATTTTTTTTCTTTTTGTTACCTTTTTGAAGTCTAGTCCTTTAGCCCACGAGCACTTGTTCGGGTTGGGAACATCTTTCCACACAAACTTTTTCATCCTGTAAAGGAAACACAGCAGATATGCATGTTGTATGTCTGGTCTCAATACTATTTTTCCCTTCCTCTCTGTTTTTCTAATTTCACCACCCTCTCTCAGCCAACATCAAGTGTAATTACACTTCTGTGACCTGCTAAATGTCACGCTCCTAATTTTTCATGGTCAGTGTCTCTGCGTCCTTAATTAGACTGCACCCCAGACATTACTATCATCCATCATTTCTTACAGGTGTCTCTGTGAAAAACTAATTCTGTGTACACTGATGCTGTACAGGTAAAACCTGGTATGACGTCAAATATGAAAATAAAAGAAAGATCTGCACGTAAAAGTGTTGTTTACTTCAACAAGCACAAGCTCTTACTGGTTTTGGGAGACAACCAGGGTGACAAACAGGACGATGGAAAGGAAAGAGATGATCATCAGCATCATGTAGGCTGCAGGGTCTCCTCTGGAGGCTGAGACAAATGGAAAACACACACCAGACATTTAATTAATAGCACAGTGAAAGTGCTGGCATTGTGTAAAATATGATTCTGATAAAAACAGAAACCTGTGAACAGTGAGCTTACCTAAAGAGTGCACTGGCTCCCCTTCTCCCTCAGCAAACACAGGGTACAAGTAGAAGTGAAACTTCTCAGAGCCAAAGAAATGACCTGACAGGATACATCAAAATGGTTACAGGTTAGTTTGGTTGCGAACACTTGCACTTTTGTAAAAAACACATTGAGAATTCTCTGAACCCCAACCACTTTCTGGGCATTAAATCATAAAAAAGAAAACATGATAGTAGAATTTATTTATTTATTTTACAAAAATTGAAAAAACATGGAATGAGCATGCACAACATTTTTTATAAGTTTGCACAGGAGTTACCAATACTGGGAAAAAATGGTGACTCTATGTAGTATAGATATTTTACTTCTTACATTTTCAATTTGTTATCCTACTTGTCCTCTGTCTGTTCTGTAAACACTGCCTGCAGTTCAACCGAATAGTTCCTGCATATTTGTCATGTGACTGTTGTTTACAGCTGAGTCATTAATGGTTTTACAGTTGTGATAAAGACCACAGAATCTTTTGTTTTTTACAGAATGTGGTTACTGCAAACAATTTTATTTTTGGCAAAGTTTTAGACGTGCAGAATAAAGCATTTTTATTAGTATTACCTTTCAGATTGATGGTGTGATCAGTGTACGGCAGTCTGGCCCACGTTTCTCCACCCGGACCGGAGTCCTGAGAGTCCTGAGAGTCCTGCTGCCTCTGAGGCGACCACTGGACCACCATGAACTGAGGCATAGAGCTGTTATCAAACAGACTCCAGGACAGAGACACACAGGTGCTGTTGATGACCACCGCATGGAACGAACGCACACAGTGACCTGCACAGCAGAAAAGAAACAAGTGAATCAATGCAGTGCTGTCAGCTGACTTTTGTACAGATGTTTGTAGCTGTGAGCAACAAATCTAATTCCAGCTCTTGTTAACATTTTGGAAAATCCAGATTATAAACACTGACACAAGGAGATCACTGGTGAGCCTTAATAATGTCACTTGTTACAGACTTTAAGATAATTGGAATAAAAGTTGTATATATTTTTTAAATTTTAATACAGACATTTCAATTTGCAGGGCAAAGAGAAGCAGGGAAAATCTTCATTAAAGGTGTTTTGCGATTTTAGAGAGGTCCATGTGTGCCTCGCAATTAAAGCCATTAAAGACTGTGTTTGCGGTCCGTGCTGAAACTGTTTATGAACCAAGTTTGGAGGGGAACAAAGCCTGATGTTCAGACTTTGTCTTGCGCACAGAGACAGTTGGTTTAATCTAAGCTAAATTTTTCATGTTAAAGGTTTTAAGGCTTCCTCGTATTTGGCATGAGTGTGACAATGTGAGACAGAGCCTGAGAACATGTGGCTCATGCAGCATAAGATCAACCTGTCCATTGTAGAATAATATTGCACACCATCATCAGAATAACTCGAGGGATGTTATGAATTCTTATAAAAATGTTTGGTTATGAAACCTGCATTAAATTGTCCCTTACAAAAGCAAAATGTGTGCAGCAGATTTTCAACAAACCTGTGGCTGAATTACAGCAAAGAAGTTTGTTTTCCAAAGAATGTTGCTACAAGTTTGCCAGTGTTGGCCACTAGTGGAAAATTTCCAGGAACATTCTGGCCATAATAATGCCTGTATCCCAACTTCAAAGCATGTTCACTAGTGGTTTGCAACTACTACCCGAGCCCGGGTGGAGCCGCCATGGGTGCAGATCTTGGTGGTAGTAGCAAATATTCAAACGAGAACATTGTAAACAAAGAATGGACATATCCTTTAAGTTGGTGTGGTGTTAGCAAACAGTCTTGTAATTACACATCCACAGATACAGAGAAGTTGCGACATTAGGATTCACTTAGATTCCTGATTGTATGTTCTATATATATGAGGAATACCTGGATCAGCTGCTAATAGGTTCACCACATAGTAAATGTTTGCCATTTGTTGTGTAGTGGTTGTTTATCTGCTAAAAAGACTGAAAACACAAATTTTAATGAGAAAATAATAATAAGATGTCTAACAAACAGCATTCTGTGGGCACTGAATGATAAAAACTGGCCACTTTCGTGGAAAACCATGTTATTCTGCCACTTAATGGTCTCTGAATCATGAGTAATGGGAGAGACACACAGAAATGTTGTCGACAGACAGAGTAGTGTCATTAAAAAATTAACCTTGTTACTTCTGTTCTGAATGTTCCTAATTGTATTTACTGTACTAAAGCTAATGGCAGCTGGGCCTCACTCAGGGCTTTTATGGCCTCCTGAGAGGCACACAGTGTTTTTGTGTCCGTAAATGGCTGTTTTTGTCCCCAGGTCTGATGCACATTTATTTTATTTATTTATTTAAAAGGGACAGTGCATATTAATGAACATATAAATGTAAATATGCCAGAATTAGCCAACGGCTACTTTCCATCTGCAGTCCCTAGCAGGTCAGAAGAAATAACATTACAATAACAACAACACAATGAAAAATACAAAACAATTTACAGCACGATAGAAAAACTGGACAACGGACACACACCAATGACAGTAACAAAGAATATTGAGAGGACACATAAAAGCTTCAATTTAAAATTAGTGCCAACAGATCTGGTTTCTTTTCAGACACTTTTTCAGGTTGACTTTAAAAGTGCTAAATGTGGTACTGTGTCTTATTGGAGCTGGAATCTCATTCCAGACATCAGTACCTTTGACTGATAACACCTGATTACTGAAGGTTGTGTGTCTATGTGGTACTGCACAGTGACCTCTAGTGAAGGCTCTGGTTATTCTCCCACTCACTCAGAGTGGGAGAATAACATATTGTATATAAAATATTGTATTTCTGGAGAATAGGGCTGTGATGAGTGGAAAAGGATTGGAAAATTGGTGTCCAGACCATATACATCTTTGGCGTTTGACTGTTTTAATTCATTTATAATAGTAACTACTTCAGACTAATTTATTTCTGCGATTGTAAACACAAGTGAGGACTTATTGACAGAGTAAGATATATTTTCCTGTGGAGAAAAGAGTTGTGAGATTTCCAGAACTGATTTTTTTTTTTAAGTATTAAATTCAGTTGCCACAACAACAGGATTGTTCACCAACTGATTGACCAAGACTAGTTTTAAGAGATTTTTTCAGTAATTGGTCCCTAGTTTTCATTAAAGTCCTGCATTGATCATTGAGCCATGGTAAATCACCTTTACTGTCTTGATTTTTGTTTTTTCTCTTTGTAAATAGAGCTATCACATTTTTTATTTTGGAGTAGAAGTTAATACTGTTTGTTGAAATATCATCACATGAAACAATTTCATTCTAATCAATCTCATGTACAGCTCTAGCCAGATTGTGATATTGGTTTTTCGGGACTACTTCATAAAAGGAGGTACCCTTGGAATTTGTACAAGACATTTGGGTTCGCGTTTTGCCCAATTTCCTTGTGAAAAAGATTGCATTACGGTCAGAGCGACCAGTTAAGAAATTGTAAGTTTTCAAGATTCTTTCATGCTTATTTACAAATAATAAATCTATTCTTGTCTTAGTCTGGTTCGTTATACGAGTAGGGTTTTCAATTAATTGGACCATATTACAAAGATTTGTTATTTGTTTTAATCTACTCCTTTCTTTCTTATTATCCCAATTAATATTAAAATCGCCAATTAAGATCACCTCCTTACTGGAACTGGAACTCATTTCCTTTGAGAGGACAATATTTATTCCAACACATTCAAGTGTAATGTCCTCAGGCCATGCAATTTGTGAACA
>OMNN01102603.1:0-29906 GCA_900302755.1 Chromis chromis
TTTTTTTTTTTTTGTGATTCCCTTTGAATTACAGGAACAACATGTCTGATGGCGCTGCTGTCAGATAGAGAGCTCACAGTGGCCAACGTTGGAGACTCACGTGGTGTGCTGTGTGACAAGGACGGGAATGCCGTTGCATTATCACATGACCACAAGCCGTATCAGCTTAAAGAGCGCAAGAGGATCAAGAGAGCAGGTACAGGATGAGAACCACGATATTTTAATATAAAAATGTACCTGCTACACCTCCTGAATTTGGGGTCCTTGGCTGCCATCTGTTGGTGAATCCTGGAATAGCACCATGCTCAGCCTGGTACAGTGTCAGAATTTGATACCTTTGGCCAAACAAAGATGCAAAATGTATCATGATTTGGACTAATAAACAGGTTTGTTTGTTTGTTTGTTTGTTTGTTTGTGGCATTACCAGACTTTCAGGTTGTGCTTTTATTCTGAAATGAATGCATGACTTTTCTTTTTTTATTTCTTCCCTTCCAGGAGGCTTCATCAGTTTTAATGGATCCTGGAGAGTTCAGGGAATTCTAGCAATGTCCCGCTCCCTGGGGGACTACCCACTGAAAAACCTCAACGTAGTCATCCCCGATCCTGATATCATGACCTTTGACCTGGACAAACTGCAGCCAGAGTTCATGATCCTCGCATCCGACGGCCTGTGGGACGCCTTCAGCAACGAGGAGGCGGTACGGTTTGTCCGTGAGCGTCTGGACGAGCCTCACTTCGGCGCCAAGAGCATCGTCCTCCAGTCTTTCTACCGCGGCTGCCCTGATAACATCACCGTCATGGTGGTGAAGTTTAAAAGTGGAGCTGGAGGGAGCAGCAAGGCAGGGGAGTAGGTGAGGGTCAGGGTTCGAGCTCACAATGTGATCAGTAGGATTTCCCCCATCTTCTGGGTGAAGCAGAAAGTACAAAATCACATTAGGACGAAGGGAAGTTAAAGCATGGACACTGAGAACTGCACACACATACAGACACATACACACACATGCAAACATGTAAAAATGAGGGTCTGTTTTATTCTATTTAATTGAGAAAAGGGCATTTAAACACAATGCAGATATTATAACCATCTGCTAGAAGAAAGATGAATACATGAAACTACAGAAGCCTACCACACACTGGGGATTTTCTCTTAACCAGCACACAGACTGTGATTGCTTTACTACTGTTTACTGTACATGCACACGAATGGTACAGCTCCACTGGCGGCATCTTCAGGGGAGGCTTCAACTAGTGCCTACTCAACAATTACTGTGCAACTACAGGATATTTCTGAAAATGCAATTGCAAAAACACCACCCAGCTTGCTGCGTTTTGATGATGCTCTAAAGTATTGTATGCGTCTATTACATTTTTGACCAGGAATGATTTATCAGTTTATCAAATATAAGAAGACCCCAGTGGATCCCTACCTTTATTTAACATGAAGTGATGCTACACCCAAAATTAATGAGTATTAAACACCCCTGCAGACTCGATAGGTGCCTATTAAAGATTTGTAGTTTGATATTTCAGCTGAATTAGGCTTCAGTTAAATCAGGTACAATGGATTGTAAAAGTAAAGAGTTGAAGTAAGGAAGCTTCAATATAGTGTCAAAGAACAGGAGTTCTGATTGGTCTGCTCCCATGACTGGTCTGTGGGATTGTTGTTTTAATGCCTCTTTAAATTTAATGAAAGAAAGCTTTCTTTGAATAAAAATAGTCTTAAAGTATGAAAGTGTAACTGCTGTCAGTAGGGAACTGTGAGAACATCAGAGACAGTAACACAAGACACTGAAATAACAAAAATGTGCATTTAAAAGACTTTTAAATAAAATTTGGGACTCAATAAATCACTAATTTATTGTTCAAAGAGAGACTAAGGAGATATAATTCATAAGTGGTAATATTAATGATTGAATGCACATTTAATTTATCAACTTATGTCTTCCATATACCCAGTTTTCCTGTCCATAATTCTCTGAAACCTAATAAATTTATAATGTCTGCAAATTTGTGTATAGTTAGAAAGTTGGCTGTCTTAAATGTTAGGAGAAGTGATGGTCCCAGAACCAAAGAGGAAGCTGCATGCAAACTGAAACCATTGTAGATAGGTTTCTCAGTGAAAGATCTCTAACAGAATGGTCCTTAGGCACCATCATCCTGACTTTATTTTGAAGGCCAAAACTTCATATTTTTAAAGCCGTCTTTCAAGTCTGCAGGAAGTTTGTGATGCTCAAAAAGGAAATAATGGGTGGAATTCTACTTAAATCTGCAACACACACACACACACACACTTGCACACAAACACACATAGCTCTGAAAAAAGAATGCACTTTTCAAATGTTTATTTTTTGGAATGGCAAATTCTTACATATCAGCCAATGTAATGCAAGAGAGGTTTTAAATACGTAGAACATGATTTGAAACCTGACATTCACCCAGGTTTATGGAACTAATGTGAACTGTTCCGTCAAAGTGGTTTTACACCGTCTGTATCAGGGCATGTGCTTTGGCTTATCCATGTTCATGAACAAAGTACTTACAGTGTGTATAAACGGACACTGGAGGCTGCCTTTGACCTGGGAAGCACACAAAAATAGGACGTGCAACCGACAACGTTTCTTCTGCCGTGAGAAACGAACTAAAAGATGACTCAACATGAACTGTACAGCTGCAGGCAGAATGCGAGTAATTAGAAACATGATCTGCTCCTGACGCAATACAACTGGCGTTATCGACAGCAACAACCTGTCAAGGAAAGTTACAGTAAACCATACTTGATTTACTACTGTTTTTAGTTCAACTTTTACCACTGTGTACCATGACCTTTCATCAGCTGAGAGAAATTATGAGATTTCTTGTTTTGCTTTTGTTTTTTTAACCTAATGCCTTATTTATTATTGAGTTTTTGGATGTCTCTGGCAGATTGCCAAATCAGTATACTGTATATTCTTTCTTTTTTTGTCCTTCTGTACATGAGCAGAAGTTTACAATAAAATGAATACCCATCACTTTACTGTGGGAAGCAGTTCATGATTCATGCAGGTTCATTGGATGCTCAGTGTAAAAAAAATAAAAAAAACTTGCTGTATGTAAACTATAAGTATTAAACAAACTCTTTCATCTGAAATGTATTTCCCCTTTTAGTCTTTATTATCTGGAAAGGCCTGACAATTCACTTTAGCCTGCGTTATCTGTGCAGCACAGCATCAGTTTGATCACTGCAACCATTTAGTTTCATTGTTTCATTTTATATACTTCCTCTACAGTGATTTTAGGGTATTTTATGTACCCAGTTTAGATTTATGGAGGAGAAAACCCAACATAAAGTGTCCCAGTAAGACGTTTGGTCATCATGTGCTGCTAGAACGCCTTCAATGCACCTTGGCATTGATTCTCCAAGTTTCAGAACTCTACTCTTGGGATGGAACAACATTCTTTTAAAAGATATTCCCTAATTTGGTGTTTGGCCGATGGCGGTAGACATCAGCCAAACACATGTTGGTCCTAAATCCCCCAAAGGTGTTTAGTTGGGTTGAGATCAGGTTCCTGCCAAGACCATAGGAATATGATTCACATAATTGCCATACCTGACAAACCATTCAGAGACTCCACGTGCCGGATGAATGGGTGTATTGTCATCCTGGAGGGGAGAGCACTCACACCAGGATAGAAATGTTTCATCACGGGATCAAGGAGATCAGCCAGAAGAACCTTGCATTCATTTTCAGTGACTCTTTCCTATAAAGGGGACAAGTGGACCCAAACCATGCCAGCAAAATGCCCCCCAGCAGCTTAACAGAGAGACAAACTCACCTCACTGTAAGGGTCAAGGATATAGCAGCTCTATATATAGATTATATGATTGTTTCCACCGCTTTCATATACACCGATCAGCCGCAACATTGTGACCACTGACAGGTGAAGGGAATAACACTGATCATATTGTGGTGTTCTGCTGGACAACCTTGGATTTTGGCATCCATGTTAATGAGACTTAGACACCCAAGTAAACATGGTCCAAGAAGAAGCACACTCCCTCATGCAAATGGCAATCCCAAATGTCACTGGCCTGCAGGAAAATGCACCCCACCACATGGCAAAAACATCAAACAATCAGGAACATCTTGAGGAACATGACAATTGCCCAAGATGTTGATTTGACCTCCAAACTTCCTAGACCCCATTCTGATCAAACATCAACAGGATGCAGTGGAACAGGTTTGATTGACAGAGGCCCCACTGCACAAGCCAGAGTACCCAAAGGATCCACTGCCAACGTTCTGGTGCCAGACCCCATAGGACACCCTGAGAGGTCCTCTTGTCCATGCCCAATGGTTCAGAGCATTTTTGACCACATAAGGGGGACCAACACAATATTAGGCAGGTGGTCATAATGTTATGCCTGATTGGTGTTAATACTTCAACTTTAGATTCTTCACATAAGCCCATTTTACTGCTGTAAAATTTGAACAGTGAGCACTTGTATACTTTTGCTTAAGTAGAATTTTACTTTTACTTGTAATAGAGTATTTTAATAAGAAGTCGGGCCATTTTAACTCTAAGTAAAACATCTGGATCTTTCATTCCTGTCGCAGTTTATTAGCAGATGTTTTCCTGTAGAATATTTACCAGGCCTGTATGCTTACCAGCAACGATCACAGGAACTCAACACACTCAACCGCCAGCTCTTCAGATTATTCTTGGCTTTCTGGTGTGTGTGTGTGTGTGTGTGTGTGTGTGTGTGTACTCAAATTTCATGTGCCACATGTCTCACAAGGACAGAAACAGTTATTACCAGCTTAGTTTCCAGCTTTCAAACTGGCTCTAAATTCAGCTTGAATCAACTAATCTTGGATCAAAACAAGGCGGCATCTGTTCGGCAGGGAAAATTAATATTTACAGGAGAGTTTTTTTTTTTTTTTTAAAGCCGGACTGCCTGCTTGTTTAAATATCCGCTTTCTGTGGCTGCAGGAAGCATGCAAATGAAAAAGTACAAAACAGTCATGAGAGGGCCCCCTTGGTCTTGGCAGAAAAGTGGGCTCAGATCTTGTAAGAGTCTGTGCTATTGAGAGCACCGCTGTTATTTGAAGCCTTTGTGTTACTGTTTGGTTTGGCTTTTGTGGTATAAGAGCATCTGTAACTAGAATACCAGCATTCAAGCACTCTTGTTGGCAATCATCTACCCTGCTGAAGTGTCCTTGAGGAAAACAGTAAATTCCTGCCAGCTGCTCTGACTCTGATCCTTCAGCATGTTGCTTTATTGCTTTCAGTGGAATAAGCAAGCCTGCTTCAGGTCTTTTACTTTTGGTCCAAGTGGGCGCAAAATAAATCTGAAAAACGTATTCTTCTGCACAGAAAAATATGAATACTTTTGCCTATTCATTGATATTTTCTTGCAAAACGCTGCATAGTTTTAGTCGTTAGGGCCTCTAAATATATTCAAATGAAACTATTTGAACTAATTAAACTATGATGGGGTTAAACGGGGGAGGAACTGTGTAAAATATTCTAATTTCTGTATGCCCTGTTTTAGGTACAGCAAAAGAAAATAAGGATTAGAACAAAAAAGCAGCAATTTGTCCCTATCTAGAGTTATTTTCGATAAACTATACATTCTTTTACTTACATGCACTAATAAAAAGCATGGGAATTATTGCTTATTTGTGGTCTTAAAACATGATATATTTTCTCATGCACTTACTGGTTCATGTAATGTACAGAAGAAAATATATATTGTAAATGCAATTCAAATGTTTTGCAAGATGAGCTGCAAGACCAAATGCCTGATTCCTACCTTGCAATCAACTGCAGCCTCAGTTAAAAGGTAAACTCTGTGTTCTGCATGGTTCACAGCTGCACATTGTTGACATAAGGGCTCCAGATCATCTAAACAGAACATAGACAGGCTCTCTTCATGCTCCTCGCACTGCTCTGGAGATTCAAGCGATGAGGGAGGCGAGTCGAGGCCTTCAGCCTCAAATCCAGGCAGCGGTTCTGGGAGAGGAGCTTCGTAGCTCATGACTGCTGAAGCCTCCACATATGACGAGTGTCAGAATTAAACTGTGAGTAAATAGATGACAAGTGGGAACTGGAGCACCGCAAAGGGGAGGCGCACTGTGTCTGCGTGTTTCAGTATTAGTGTTACAGTTGTCCTACATGTCTGTTAGTGAGGCTTACATGTATCTATATGCAGTATGAGAGGAACTGAAGCTCCGTACAGTAGATCTGCTTACAACTTCCATCTCTAACTTGAGGCTTTGCCAACGGGCCTCTACCACATGCAGCCATACATCAGCCTGCAGAGTCAATTTTGACTTTCACGACCACGTGATTTATGATACATTCTCGTATCCCAGGGCCAAATTCATTCCTGTGCCTTCGCTTGTCATTTTTATTACTTCGCCCATTTCCCCACATAGAGGTGTAGCAGTAATTAGGTTGTGCTACTGTGAAGTGTGAATATTTGTGATGTGCGCAGTAGTGATTGTTTCAAATGTTCAACTCATAGTATCAAGTGTGAAATTACGCAGTTTATTCTACCAGGTTTAAGCTCCTCTGATTCAGGGTTTGATAAAGAAGGACTGATCACGTCTGCAAAGTGGTCAGTTGGTCATGAAGCGATATGTTCTGACTTACAGTACTTCATGTGCAGTTCTGTATGCCAGGCCTGAGTTATGTTAAATGGATCCTGTTTCATTGCCCTTTAACAGTTTGACCTGCTCAGATGCTGAACATGTGTTAGAAGAGATCAGTTTAAACAGATGATTCATATTTCATTGAATCATATGTTTTAAAGTAAAACAAATTAGTGGTGTGGTCACATTATCTGTTTACTGCACTTGCAACACATGGTGTAGTAAATATACACCGATCAGGCATAACATTATGACCACCTGCCTAATATTGTGTTGGTCCCCTTTATGTGGTCAACAATGCTCTGAACCATTGGGCATGGACAAGAGGACCTCTCAGGGTGTCCTATGGGGTCTGGCACCAGAACGCTTGTGCAGTGGGGCCTCTGTCAATCAAACCTGTTCCACTGCATCCTGTTGATGCTTGATCAGAATGGGGTCTAGGAAGTTTGGAGGTCAAATCAACATCTTGGGCCATTGTCATGTTCCTCAAGATGTTCCTGATTGTTTGATGTTTTTGCCATGTGGTGGGGTGCATTTTCCTGCAGGGGTAGGCCAGTGACATTTGGGATTGCCATTTGCATGAGGGAGTGTGCTTGTTCTGGGACAATGTTTATTTGGGTGTCTAAGTCTCATCAACACGGATGCCAAAAATCTGTCCTCGTGCAGACAAATGATTGCTAACTAATATGCTATAGTAAAAAAGGCAAATATGGCAAACGTTGCACCGCCTAAACTTCTCCACTTCAGCTTTGTTGTTATAGGTTCAGCTCAAAAGCTGTGCTAGCTGTTCCTCACAGTGCTCCTGACATCTGTGGAGTGTTATTAGCACATGTTTTAGTGCAGCTTTAAAAATGCACCGTGCGCATGTATACAACAACATAACTATAAGGTGTTAATATATTTAACAAGGTCATGGCTCAATAGCAGTAACTCCTACACAGTTTCATGAGCTTAACGGAGATAAAAAATAAAACCAGATTAGGCAGATAAATTGAGAAGAAGGCCGAGGCACATGAGCACAGAGGAAGTAAAAGATCAATAAATAGGAGTAAAGAAAAGCACATATCAAACAGTTCCAAAATCTTCCGCAAAGAAAAAAGTCTTAGGGAGAGATTTAAAAGAAGCTAGAGATCATCGTAGACTGAACATGTAATGTATCTGGATGTTAGCACATGCTTCCACTAAAATCACTGAAACTGCCCACAGGTCGTTCCTATGCTTCCCATTTGTTGCCTGTGTATGCATTCTGGTAGCATTGCAATGCGCACTGGGAGGCGACGCTGGCTCCTCATTTTTTCTTTTTTAACATTTTTTTTATTGAATTATTATCATACAATAACATAACACATAAATACAACAAGCATATGATAAATGAAATATAAAACTTCCCAAACCCATCCCATCACCCAAATCTACTCCAACAACAGTACAACCAGGGCCGGCTGGCCCATTAGGCAATATAGGCAAATGCTAAGGGTGCCGTGGCCTCCATGGGGCCCCCCAAAATCAGGAAAAAATTCCCCTTCTAGTTATTTATATTAAAACAAGTTATTACTATTAACTCTTAAAATGGAAAGCAATGCCCAATTAATATTACTACAAAACAATGGTATTCGATTTCTTTTGTAAACGTATGTAAATCACTGATGGAGGGTGGCGCCATATAAAATCTCACCTAGGGTGCCACATTAGGTAGGGCCGGTTCTGACTACAACTGTCCACAAATGTCAACATAATGAATAGCTATAAGTATACAGAATCAGAAGCACACGGCCCTATTGTTTCACCCTTCTCTCGCACTATATGTAGTTACAAGTCACTCCAGTTTGTTATCCCAGTAACTGTATTAAAGTAAGAGATAAATGGGGTCCACATTTTATTGAACTCAGCCTTTCTCCCCTTCATTGTGAATTTAATCTTTTCGAGTTTAAGATGGAACATGACATCTTTAAGCCATATGGCATGAGAAGGAGGTTTGGAATCTTGCCAACTGAAAAGATTGAGATGGCGAGTCAACAGGCAGCTAAAAAGGCTACAACATTAGAAATATTGTCTGACCTTGGCTGCCATTCAGCTCGCTGAGTTAAGGTGATACCACATGGGTTCAGTCCCTTAGCAGCGGTCATGAGTTCGAGTCCGGCTCAAGACCTTTCTGCATGTTACTCTCCTCCCTATCTCCCTTTCAAAAACTCTACTCAAAAAAATACTTAAAAAAAGAAATATTGTCTGACCAAGTAGCATTTTCTGGTTTGATACTAAATATTGTCAGGGGGTCTGGCTTCACCGGTTGCTCCTCATTTGCAAAAAGTTGAGGTCCGGCTACTGTGAACTCCTGAAAAACTTTCACAATTTTTGATCTAAATAACGTCAGATTTAGCAACTCCCTTCCTTATTTCTTGCCTTTGCCTTAAATGTTTTCAGAAATGCATTTTATTGAATTGTTTTAAACCGAGACACCATGTTGGTCTGGTTTGAAATCCAGAAGCAGCCTATGTGTGAAGCATTCATGCAATCAGGTGTAGCCAGTGTTTGCACTGTTGTAGGAGGGTGTAGCCCGGATTGGTTTCTTGTTGAAGAGCAACTGTCAGTCATCTATGATGACACTGTCTAGTTGTGCGCACATCATTCATCGTCATTTAACCACCGGTATGCAGGAGCAACTGCCATTCTTTATGCCAGTTGGGTGCCAGCTGTTGGTTGTTAGTAATCTTACCTCTTACAAGGTCTACGGTTGCCTGTAGATGTCAACTTACTCGCATAAACTCACTTAAAAACTTAAAGGCACTGTACTGGGTCTAGAAAAGAAGACAGCTATCCAGAATGAAGCTTTGCCACAAAAATTATACTTTCTATGCACACAAACTCCATAAACAGTCTGCATACATTACATATTCAGTGTATCCATGACATCAGTGAGTCTGACTTCAGCAGACACAGAGTTCCATACTGTGGAGCCTCTAATAAAAAGCCCGATCAGCCTTTTGTCACACACTGTGACCCGGGAGTAACCAGCAGGGCTCCATCTGCAGATCTCAGTGATCGAGAGGGCATTTACCAGGTCAATAACTCAGAGATGTGTTTAGGAGCAGTGCCGTTTAAGGCCTTAAAAGTCTGCAATAAAATTTTAAAATCAATTCCAAATCTAACAGGGAGCCGGTGTAGGGGAGGCGAGCACAGGGAGCGATGTGATCGTACCTCTTTACCCGGCGATGAGTCCAGCAGCAGTGTTTGGTACTAACAGGAGACAGTGGAGGGAGACCTGGCTAATAGCTGGGTATAGCTTGTTGCAATTATCAAGCTGAGAATGAAGAAAAGTTTGCAATCGATTGCTATAAAGGACCTAATTTTAGAGCTAATCTTGAGCTGGACTGCATTTTTGACTTGATCTTCAAAACAAGATGATATCTGACTCTGCATCCCGCTCTGCTTAACAACAGAAACAAACTCTTCCTTCTCTCAAACCTCAAGACACACATTCAAAGTGACATTTTCCATTTCCATCAGAAAAGGCTATTTCATGAGGAAAGAGATCTTTCGGCGTTATTGTCTGGAAGGATGGAAATGTGTGCGACAGGTAGCGGAAGGTACAAACAATTCTAACACATGTTTAGCACATTTCAAAGGTGAGTTGGTTGCTGGATGAGACAGTTTATCCTGCATGAAAATTACTTTCATCTGCTCACTCAGCAAAACATTCACCCTCAGATGCTACTATAACAATAAGCTCCTTATTCAAACAGCTTAGACACATTTTCTATGTTATCATCAGCCTGAATAGTGTTTCTCATAAAAACGAAAGGACACTCGTAAGGGTTGTAAATGTGAACGTGGTCATAACTTCTCCTATTCAGACTAACAGTGAATGCTAATGAGATGAATCACATAACCTGTCAAGGAACGGGAGCATATGGTGGCGGTGTTCTAATTGTTATGGTATGAGCTGTTATATAGCGTTAAGCACGGGTCAGGTCTTATTGCTACATGAATCACTGGCAGCTCTTGTTTGTGTGTGGGAGATGAAATGTTAAGTGATGGAAATCAGAGTGCAGCCATGTTTATATGGTCGTGTATAAATATGACAGGGCGTAATTTTACAGTATACACATACACCGATCAGGCATATCATTATGACCACCTGCCTAATATTGTGTTGGTCCCCCTTATGTCATCAAAAATGCTCTCAACCATTGGGCATGGACAAGAGGACCTCTCAGGGTGTCCTATGGGGTCTGGCACCAGGACGTTGGCAGTGGATCCTTTGGGTACTCTGGCTTGTGCAGTGGGGCCTCTGTCAATTAAACTTGTTCCACTGCATCCTGTTGATGCTTGATCAGAATGGGGTCTAGGAAGTTTGGAGGTCAAATCAGGGGGTAGGCCAGTGACATTTGGGATTTCCATTTGTATGAGGGAGTGTCCTTGTTCTGGGACAATGTTTATTTGGGTATCTAAGTCTCATCAACACAGATGCCAAAATCCAAGGTTATCCAGCAGAACACCACATAGTACCAATATGATCAATGGTATTCCCTTCACCTGTCAGTGGTCATAATGTTGTGGCTGATCGGTGTATAAGACTTGTGTGTAGACAGCGGTAGTTTTGGTGCGCAGACATAGGGGGATTTACTGTGGAATCTGGAGCTTCTTCCACTAAAGCTAATGAAAAAGCCCTTGAAATGTGCTTTACAACTCCACTTCTGAGTCATTCAGCTTGATTAGCATTTGTCCCAACTTTATCTGCTCTGAACTGTGTGGTTTATTACGTTTAAGCAAGCTGACACTGAAGAATTTCTGCAATAGTAAACACCGCTCCGTCCTAATCGGAAGAGGCGATCATATTAAAGTTCATTAGCTGAATTGGTGAGTTTCCCTTATCTATTAACCCCTCTCTCCTTCTATCTCTTCTCCAATGGTAATTGAAAGAGCAGATGTTATAAAGTAATTGCCTCATCATTCAGCTAGGCTGCTCAGCCCTTCTACATGTAAATGTCCCATCTCCACAATGACGTTTGATTTTCACACTCTACCTTTAATTCAGATACGCTCGTGGTCTCTTCAGATACCATTAGAGCGCTGCAGGGGATTTCAGCAGACATCCCCGCGTGCATTTTGAACAGATTGATGAAACAGCGGCCAACATGAAAGGGATGTATTAGAAGACGTTGCTGGCTTGAAAGGGATCCTTAATGTGGTGAAACATATTATTGCCCCGGGTTGACATGAATATTAAGAGTAAAGAGCCTGAGGATACTGAAGGCAACTGAAGCAATTAACCCTGTTATTACAGTAGTTACTTCAATGAGTGAATTCACACCGACTGCAGCTTTATACCTAACAGTCACAGGTCAGAACTCTGTGTAAAAATGTTTAAGGATGCTTCATTTATCCTTCCACTATCTCAAAGAGTCAATCTTGAGTCATTATATGTTTTCTGACATCGCTGTGTCTCAGCACAGCGATCATTTTTTAAACACGAGGACACTAAATTAATTCGGAGAATATCTAATGCAGCCACAGCTTGATATTTCTTTTTATCTCCCAAGATCTGAAGCTGAAAAGGAAAAATGCTAACCAAAATGAAAAACCTTGAAAGTTCAAGTCAATGAAGGACAAGGCAGTGGACTCTTCATATTTTTCTTATTTTTTGAAAAAGCTGAAGCAATTTTTCCTCAAACAGCTGGGCTCTGAGGCTTTTTAGAAGACTTTACTGAAACCGGATGAAATAATATTTTTTTTTATTTTTTCTTGGGAAGGGGATCATTTTCAGCTGCAGATTAACACACATTGGGCGCACTAGTGACTAATTACGGCGTCTGGATGGTGAATGTTGCATCGCCTCAAAATAAACTACAGGGCCTGCATTCATCATAATGAAGGAACGTCACACAGAGAATTGCTGTGGAGCTCAGTGATGTATTTTTAATAGTTTTTGGAAAACAACCAAGATCTATAGCACATTAAAATCTGCTATATAGGAAGTTTGATACACAGGCAATACTTGGGTATTTGAAGTAGAATTCAGATATATAACAAAATGCAACACAGTAAAAATATATTTTTTCCCCCAATTATATAATTCTGCTTATATGGAAAAGGGAACAAATCAAGTAGTCCTTTAATGTCTTAAATGATCCATTTCCACCGACCTTACTACCACTTTGACTGTATTAATGCCTGCCGCTGTCGTCTCTCAAGACCGATTGGACGATGTATTTAATTTGACAACATTTGAAGAAGACTTGATTCTCAACATCTTGCCAACCAAATCACTTGTGACAGTGTTAAATGAAGATGAATGGCATTTTTCCAGCGTGTGTGTAAAGGAAAGTGGTGGCTTCAGTGTAGTAGGTCAAAGAAAGGCATTATAATCTATCTGATTGCAGCCATAAGGGGTGTGTTTTGTATTTTGTTAACTGAAAACTTAAAGAAACGGGGAAGAAAACAAGGAGTAGGTGCAAGGAAACGGTGTGAACAGTCCTTGACAAGCAGCAGGGAATCAGAGGTTTCTGCTGCAGTGAAAGATTCGAGGCACATGTCTGTGGCACAAGCTGAGACCCAGAGGAAACACTTCAGCCTGCTGCTGGAGGTTTAACTGCAGCCCTGTCTCCCTGTGGGATAATCTTGCTGTTCACACTGTGGTGTGACAGAGAGGTTTGTTTTTATGCCTGGCAAGGGGGGAAACAAGGGAAAAACATACAAAGCAGGATTTGTTTTTAGTCCTATAACTGTCTAAATCAGGGAACTCTTTTGGGTGACAAAGCCGAATTGGACGCGTTGCAGGAAAAGATGGATTTATTCTTGTTTCATTTCTTGTGGGAAACGCAGGCAGTTCCAGTTATTTAGCGCAAGTCTGGCAACATGCAGATATTCCAGCAAAACAAAAGCCCTGGTGATCAATTGTGGTCTAGCATAAGGAGATGGAAAACTGCAGCCATCCTAGGTGGGTGTTAACTGCTTCAGCAACAATACCAGACTATTTAATGTCCCTGCTAATAGGAGAAACCAGGCGTCTTACTGAACAGAAAATAGCAGATGAGCACAGACTTTGCGGCATATTTCCTCCACACAGACTCCTCTTAACCCCTGTGCGGTGAGATAATGTATGTTATTTTTCAGCATAATTTGCTGGGATCAGACTCATTTCAATAATGAATGCAATTACAGGTTCCCCTTTATGACTAACATCCTGATCGACCCATTACTGAAGAGCCAAGCTGTTTCATGGTCCTTTCGCTAAGCCGCATGTGTTCTGGTGGAATAGGGCTCGAAAATAAATAAATAAATAAAACTAATTTATCACTTACATACAGAGAACTACAGTTAACTTACTGTTAAATAAGCATTTGGGAGCGCAATCAAATATGGAGCTTTTAATGAATGGCAAAACAAACCTTCTCTTTTGTTCCTCAGAAATTTAACGCCTCTTTAAAGGCTAAATTGAAAAAAGCACATTTGCTGTTGAAATAAACAAAAAAGTAAAAAACAGCAAGATATGGAGCTTTTTTTTTTTTTGTCTTAGTGCCGGTTTTGCAGCTCAACCTGTTTTGTTGCTCAGTAGCATTGCTTTAATGTGTAAATTGTGAATCTTTACTTGTTCTTTTCAAAAACTATTTACCAGCTTTTTTGTTCATTTTTGGTGGCAGCTTCTCCTAATGTACCACAAAGGGTTTAGTTACAGTAGATAGATGTAAATAATGGATTTATTAATGGTTTATATACAGAAAGGATTAAGGCTTTATGGATTTATTAATTGCTATTGATTAGAATCAACATTGGGTTGCCAGGTTATGAATAAAAAGTCTCCCTGACTGTGGAGTTATTTAAGTGAGATGGGGAAATATTCTTGTGCACTGAGAGTTAGATGAGAAGATCGATACCACTCTGATACACACCAGTCAGCTACAACATTATAACCACCTAAATAATATTGTGTAGGTCCCCCTTGTGCCACCAATAACAGTAGACATCTGGGGGTGTCTTGAGATGTCTTGCTTTGAGACATTGGTGGTGGATCCTTCGGGTTCTTTAGATTGCAGGTTGGCTTGTGTGGATCAGGCTTGGGATCTGTGGTGCCTTGGGTTTTTTAGCCATTCCTGAGCTGTTTTTAGCTGTTTAGGGAGGTACATCCACATGAATACCAGATCCCAAAGTTGCAACAACAGAATTAATGTTATTCACTTCACCTGTCAGTGGTTTAAATGTTCTGGCTGATTACTGTAGCTTAGCTTGACTGGAAATAGGGAAAATCTTTTACCCTGGCTCTATCTGAAGCTAATAAAAGCTTCTCTAAAGCTCACCACTTGACACATTTTAGCGTCTTTGTTTAATCCACACAAAAGCTGAAGTGTAAAATTGTTTGGGTTTTACGGGGGTTATGCACCAGACTATTCTTGGCAGGGCTCTGTAACTTCCTGGAATCTCTCTCTCTCTGTCGTCTGGCAAGCTCACCGAGACAAGACTCCAGGAGATTACCAGTCATTAGTGAAGTTTATACTGAATTCATCAGCGTCAACATCCAAATCATAATTACAACTCAGAAACACAGACTTCTCCGAAAGCGCCGATCTCACTTGATGCTTAAATAGACGTGCCCGAAATTCAATCACTTCAGCCCGTCTGACAGTCTGTCATGTCGGTGTAATTAACTGGAGATATAAAAGATTAAGTGTTATGAAAACATTCAATTTGAGTCATTATAAGAGAATGATGATTAAAAAAAAGTCAAAGGAACGTCAGTAAATATCAGTGTTTAATGGAACCCCTTCTTGTTTCATATAGGTTTTACTTTTAATTACATAAATATAAAAGTACAATCATTGGTATAAATGTGCAACTTGCAAACAGAATTAATTTGCATACATTAACAGGATGTTACACCACGATGCAAGCAACATGAGACACACGCCGAGGTGTAGAATTATGTTGATGTCAATAGAGTCGAAGGTCAACATAACTGTGGATCACAGACGCATGGAGCAGCTTCTAAATTGAGAGCTCAGTGTAGATTAGGGCTCCTTATCATCCGTCGAAGAAAAAACAACAAGACAAAACAGGCACATATGTCCTGTGAATTTGGGACTCGAGCTCCGGATCGAAGCCAGCAACGTGACTCTTGTTAAAGATCTGAAGCAGCCAGGCAGAGCAAATACTACATCATTCTGCTGCTGAGCCACTCGTCTGTTTACCTGGCCGCTTGTGCCATTTCCAATGTGCGTCAGCCAAATTAATGTAAACACAGTTTCCTCCTGAAATAAGCAGCTTTAGAAGTCTCCAAAATCAAAGAGTTCCTGCACTCCTCCTTAGCAGAAACTGGAGAGAGCAAAGTGTTATGCATCATCCTGTGATCTTGCTGAATAAAGTCCATTAGCACAGTCGACAGCTTTCGAGATTAACACCAACAACATCTCCAGTCTCCTCTTATGTCAAACCAACTGTTTTATTAATAAGCTTGTAAAGGCCATGTGGCATGACATTTTTTATGGAGCTGTTTTACAGTCAAAGAGGTGTTGACTACAAAGTAGAGATCCCATTGTGAATACAGTAACAATACATGTTAGGTGAAAATAACCCTGTCAGTGTTGATTTTAACAATTTAGGCTTTAAATCAACGCTGACAACTTTACTGCGAATCATGCCGCGCTGTGATCCAAGTCTGCTATGTTCCCCCGTTATTATGTACAAATGGTGCGGGCTTGAAATTAGAATTTTGCATCATTTCAATCCAATTTGGTGTTCAGTGAGAACATAAAATGAATTAATTACACTAAAAAAGAAAAGTCACTGATATTACATTTAGGAGGCATTGCTGCTGTTAACGAGTACAAACATACAGTAAATCCTAGACCACCTGTCTCCTCTTACAGAAGATACAGAGGACAGCAGGGCAGTTAAAACCATTGCAATCAATGGAGATCAATTTTGCAAAATGCAAAAGGATTGTATAGTACAACACACAAGCTCTACACACTACAATCTTTTCAATAAGGAACCTTTTTGTAATATGCAAGGACTAAAGTAAGGCAATTGATTTCAAGCCACGCATGCATTTTAGGTGAGCAAACATTACTCTAAATACTATACTCAGTGTCTTAAAAGCTTGATGTGTTTCAGGCTTAAGGAAAATACATTTTAATGGATATTATATTGATTCAAATAACTTCTGGGGGCTCATGTTTAGGGAAGCATTTAAGGTAACATATCACAGTCCTTAAAATCTCATTTTCAGTCCTTTACACTCGGGCTTGGATGCACAAATGCATACTAACAAACATGACCCTTGTTGAAAGTGAGGTTAAAGATACAGTGCAGCTGGTAGCTGCAGGGGAAATATTGATACCTCTACCAATGTAACCTTAAGCCTCAGGGGCAAAATGAAGGTTCACATAAAGCATCATTTGGGAACGATGATTCTAGAGAAGTGCCAGTAAAACCTCCCCCCTTGGAGACATAATACAGCAGGGGAACACCACTGAATTCAAACTACAGTATGTCATTTGCTACAGCACACCCATGCTTCTCCTCAAATGTCCCAGGGTTTGGCACTTTTTTTTCTTTGTTTGCAGTGTGACTGTTATCAGCAACATATGAACCTCCCTGGTGCTGCAAGCTTCACATCGCCGTCTGCTCACTTCAGTGCTCCTGAGCCACTTTGCTGGGCTTTGTTTAAGGAATAAATTGACATTTTTTGGGAAAAAACATGTAATTCCTCAACCTTGTCTCCCAAAAATGACGTTTCTATACAACATAACAGGATGACGTACTAGAACCACAAAGCTGGAGTTAGGAGATGGCAAAGAGGGAGGTTAAAATCGACTCTTTCACGATGGTTAGTTTGGAAGTTTAGTTAGGCACCAAAAACTACTTGGTTAGGTTGAGAAAAATGACACCCTTTCACAACTTGTTGGACACCAGGGTGACGAGTCCTGCTGTAATTTTACCAAATCTTCCATAAAAAGGCTGTTTAAATACATTTGCAGCTTTATCCTAATTTCACAAATACCTCCTTTTTATTGAGTAGATGAATTCTAGAAGTATATTTTTAATATAGATACAATTAGCGACAATGAACAGAAACCGTGTTGGTTTTGTAATTTTACATAAATTAGCTTGTTAAATGAAAAGTATATCTTATAGTTACAGATGTTTTCACAATAAAAATATTGAATCTGATCTTTAATATCTATTAGTATAAGCATAATCTGACAATTATCTATCTATCTATCTATCTATCTATCTATCTATCTATCTATCTATCTATCTATCTATCTATCTATCTATCTAAGATACAGTGGGAAAGCAATAGAATAAACAGTGAAAATACACTGATTAGAAACGTGCTTGCGATACATCACAGACAGACTTAATCGGGGAGGAAATGCATTTCCCTCAAACGTTATTGAGAGAAGTTTAGTTGTACAGGGACGTCATTTTATGGAGACAGAGCTCAACTGTAATCTTGTGGAGAGTTAGATAAGAAGACTGATGCTGCTCTGAGATGTGAGCGTGTTATCAATCTTCTCATCTAAATAAAAGAAACAACAACAAAAGTCTGTATTTTGTAAAATGTCAAACTATCCTTCAACATCTGGGAAAGCTGTGTTCACTTTATCTAGTATTTGTTTTTGTAGGGTAGTTCTGAACGCTGAATCTTGTCAATCTGCTGACTGACCGTGTAAGAGACATGTGACAGTGAGACTTTTCCAATCATCCACGAGTAGACATTTGAAAGCTATATGTAGAAAAATAGACTTTAAAGAGTACTCTGTTTATATATATATACAGCTATCTTGTATGGCTTTACCATAATGGCATGCAGGAAAAACTAAGACAAGCCTGAAGATTTAACTACCTGAGTCATTTTCTCTATTCCTCTTGGTGAGACTGGGGGAGTAAAGGAAATTGTTCCAATCTATGCACTGAAAAGATGGAAATCAACAAAGGATAGATCCAGATCCAATTCACGCCTTATTGTGAAAGCGCTTTTTAAGACATTCCAATGCTTCTCATATATATATATACATGTATGGCATGTATGTCTCATATTCACAGTGTAAGGGGTGATTGGCGTGAGGAGAGAGCCGAGGTCTGCAAGAAAAAAGGAAGCAGGAGGCTTTTGGTGCAGTGTGTGTGAAGCGAATGCAGAGATGACAAGAGGGAAAAAGACGGGAGCCGGCCAGAGGGGACATTAGATGGTGAAGATGTGACGCCAGGAAAAGTTGAGCCCTTGGCTGAGAGTGGCCGTCGATTTGCACTGGGCATGAATTTGGATATGAATTGAGTCCATTAACGCCACTTCCTCTAAACCACTGCTGTCACCAGCTCTTTCCCTGCTTCATCAACATCTCCCGGACACTTTAACTATCACTGTCTCCTCCTCTGTCTTGCTGTTTGCAAACATCAAACACAGTCGCGCGGTTTTAAATCACCAACTCCTTTCTAAGAGATAGTTGCCCGCAACAAGGACATTGATCGTTCAGCCTGACAGGGTAGCACCATATCCTCCGCAAACACCCTCCATTTATTAAACCTCGGCTGCACGTTTACACTGAAATCAAGAAAAAAATCGACCTCTGCAGGCGTTTTGTTTTTTGTTTTTTTCTTACAGAGAGAAACTCAGAAATGCAAAGAAGTCTCCTGCGATGAAAACAGAAAATCCTCACAATAATAAATCAGTGCAAGTGAGAAAATCCTTCAGGGTTTTGTTTTCCACTCCAGCATCTGAGATTGACCCGGCTACTTTCAATCTGCATCATTTAGCATAATGTGCCCGTGGGATAAAACCTGACTATAATTTACTTCCTTACATTTCGCTTCCATTCCTCATTTTGCTCTGTTTTACCAGCACACGTCTATATCCTGCATTCAAAGAAGTAATGACAACGTTGCCTTTATCGTTTATTTTCCTCGCACACAGCTGCAAGCTTGAAAAAGAGAGAAGGAGTTAGAAGGTGCCTTCTTTTACCCTTCAAGTCAAAGTCTTTGGCCGCCGAAGCATGTTCTTAGCTGATAAGCAGGCCGGTTCCTCTCTCACGAGAAATGGATTTTCACTCTTCAACTGTGCTCTTTCCTCCATCTTGAGGAATAGGAAATAACTCTTTGTAGCCGGTCCATGTGGCACTGTAACACCCTTCACTACTGCCCTGTTGAAATCAGCTACATCTTGGCCACACTTACAAAACTCTACTTTCCCCTCAGAAAATGAAAGCAATCACCTGAGGATAGAATGGGACAAAAAAAAAAAACAGGGTTTTGCGCAATCAATGGAAGGTCTAGAAATGGTGCAAAAATGCATGAGAAGTATAATGCATAGATCAGTATGTGCTATATCATTCAGCGATTATATTTGTCTATATCAGCATTCAGTATGTACATTCAAATAAACCCCCGAAACTGTAAAGACTAGACTCTACGCTTCCCTTGGCTCTTTTACGGCACAACATTACAGTTGTATAAGTCTCATATATTGAGCGAGCATAGCAGGCTATTTATTCTGCAGACTAACACTGATAGTTCAGAGATTTTTCAGTGATTTGTTCTGGTTTGAGGTTGATGAAATGAGTGATGGGTGGTCCCCATGCTTCCACATCAACTTGTGTTTTTTTGATGACACTGTGGTTCTCTCTTCATGCCATCATCATCATCATCACATCTTAACCGAAATCATCACCATCATTCCCTGTTTTTATCACCACAGGCTTGTAATTCCAACCAAAAGTATCAAAAAATCATATGTATCATGCATAACAAGTTACACTGACAGTCCCTCTCAGAAGCCTTGTGTTTTAATATGGCATTCAACCTTGTGGTTTGTTAGAATAAAGAGCTCCCGTACTTTCTGTCTCACTGCGTCCTCTACCTGGAGTTACTTGTCTCCGCCAGCCTGTTGTTCATGATCCCCAGAGCGCCAACCCCACCAGAGAAACCGTTATGGCGTGAGCTGCCACACACTGTCCTGGGATATCCATTGGCAGACTCAGACAGCTGCTTCTGCATGAGGGCCAGAGACACCTTGTTAGAGGCTGCCAGGTCTTTCATGGAGATCATCTCCCCCGATAGTCGCCGTCCCTCAGTGTCACTATCACAGGGTCCATCTGAGTCGGGCTTGTCGAACCGACTCTGGCGGGTCTTGGAACCTGGGCGGATGGCATTGCGTCTGCTCAGGAAGGCATTGGCCTTATTGCAGCGCTGGCAAAACAAGCAGCTCATTTTCTCCAGCATCCAGTTGAGCACCTGCTTGATGACGATAGAAATTACGTTGAACAGCGAGTAGATGCAGCAAACGCCCATTAGCATGAAGCAGAAGTTGGCCACCCTGTAGAGGCTTTGGTATTCGTACGCCGCGCTCTGGCTGCTCACAAAGTCTCCAAAGCCGATGGTGCTGAAGCTGACGAAGCAGAAGTAAAGTGAGTCTAGGTAAGCCCAGCCCTCCACGGGGGTGTACATGGCTGATGCACAGCAGGAGATGGTGATGGCCGACAGGCCGAGGATCAGCATCACGTGGTACACCGAGGGTTTCCATCCTGGGAGGGAGTAGGCTGAGAAGTCGTGGCGGATGCCTGGTGGGAGCAGACCACTGTTTCTGATTCGTCGCTCCCTCACGGCCTTCATCACCACGGCCAGGAGTGTGATGATACGCTCCAGGAAGAGGTTAAAGAAGAGGATGGTGGCGGCGCAACCCAGAAGCCCGTAAAAGATCAGGAACACCTTGCCTGCGATCGTCACAGGTGTTGTCATCCCAAAACCTGCAGACACAGAACAGAGACATTAAGCCCCGTAAATGAAGCCAAAGACTTCACCAACAAGAAGTCTCACAGGAAAGCAATAAGCAAAGCTTAAATCATAAGTCTAAACATATTTTCTTAGTAATTTAAAATTATGTTAAGGAGCAGAGTGATTACAATGCAAATAATGTGCAGAAAATACTGAGTAATAATTTGTGTTGATGGTGATGCATGAATGTAAGCCTTTACTGGAAGATGACTGTATGTAAAGTCATTTGAAAAGAGGAGTTACTGAATGCAAGCATATGTTTAAATACATCCAATGTCACTGTAGTTCAAGGAAATAAGTTAAAATCATATTATCATATATTTATATATATATATATATTTATTTTAAAGCAATTTGCATAGTGAAAGCCTCATGAGGCTGTATGTACAGCATATGTTTATATACCATATTAAATATGCTGTTTATTGCTGTTGGTCAGACTGCAAATATGAAGGACTTAGGGGTATATAAAAGGGAGGAGGATGCCAGGAATAAGCTTCAGTAAGCCCTCTGAATATGTTTTTTTTTCCTCAGCTGTGTGGTTTGGCTTCCTGCTATCTTCTGAGTTTTTAGTCAGTTTGACTGAGTGTTCCAGCTGAGGAAGGGACTATTAGAGGAGAGGATGTTTACGGATTTTGCTGCATGTTGAAGGAGCACTTCTCCGTCTCGAGGAGTGTCACAGGTGCAGCTCTGAAGTTAACATTTGCTGATGAGTGTCTGAGTGCAGCGTTGTTTCCCATCGGGCCACATTATATTAAAAATTCTTTCAGCGTTTTAACTGCCTCCATTAGCGAGGAGGAGATCTAAAAACTAATTTAGAAAAACAATAATTTACCTCAATATGTTTTTCTAATTAAATGAACCAACAGGGCAAAATAAAAATATATAAGGTTGATGTTAGTACAAAATTTAATTTCAGTTTATTTAATAGTTATGTTAACCTATTCCAGACCAAAAGCAGTGACTGACAGACTAATATTGCAATTGCTTGAGCTTATTCCACTAGCATGGCATTATTTTAGAGGTAAAATAAACACTGTTTTATGGCATAAGTGATCCTATCCTTAGAAAACATTCATGTATATTCTAAAACATCTAATTATGGAAGCTTCAGACTGCAAAAGCCCACATATGCGCTGACATTAGACCTCTTACACGTGTCCTCCTCGCCTCCTGATGTGTGATTTTTCATGTGCAAATGTTCTGCTCCCATATGTATACATTACAGGGATATTTGTATGCATACATACATCCCTTATATTCCTATCTCAGGGCCAATGTGAGCGCGCATATGCACGCAAACTTGAGCACACAGACAATGTCATGCCCCTTATCCACACAACACCAGATGGTATATTTGTCAACAAATAAAATCGTGCTGAAAGATCAACCAATTCACTTCCAGGCCAAGGTTAATTGATTTTTCCATCATGGCTATCCTCCGTTTCAGTCTTCTCAGAGCATTAGGGCAGCACTTTCCCCCCTTTTTCCAGCAACCATCCTTGTCAGGTAATAAATGACATCAATATCTAGACAATACTTCCTTTATGATAGCCAAAATGGCTTTTTTGACCTTATCTCCAGCACTGAAAACCACTCTCATGCGGGTTTGCTGTTGACATGTTGGGTCATTTAGATCAGCGCTGATTGATACAGATTGTTTTATAGACAAGAGGGAATATAACCCCTACATGTCCCCACATGTACACACACTTCACCGCTTCACAAGCACCGACAGACAGATCCTTGTAGGGTTTTACACCTCGCTCCAGACGTCGTTATACCAGCTTTTGTGATCGCGAATACGCTGAGTAACCGAGTCAAAAGCAACGCAGGGTGACCGGAAGGTGAGGGGCAGCGATTACCCAAATTAAGCCCTTCAGTGAAATCCTATTTCACTGTTTCATAGTTAATTAATTAGCAGCCCAAGACTCTCTAACAGAACTGAATCATAGGGAAAACAGATTACATCTTCTCAGCGCACGGAGAGACAGTCTTCCGCACCGTCTCTCATTACCAAGCAAATTACCTAAGAGAGGAAAAGGCACCGGGCATCGATTCAGTGTAGCATTTCAGAGCCATTACTCCAGACTACTGTGTCAAGACGCATTAGTGAAAACAGAACAAGAATACAAAGCAAAAGGTGGGCAAGCTACCAAAAACAAACTCTTTGTTACCTGGATTTCTTTATTTAAAATCCTCAATTAAAGACTCCAACTGAAGCCTCCAGACTGTGATCCTGCTGCTGACCTCGGTCAACACTTTGTATTCCGAGTCGAGTCATTTCATTCAAGCAGAACTTGATATGGCAGGAAATCATATGTGTGCAAATCCAATTCAATCAGAGCCCTGGGAGAGCATTTATTCATTAACATTAAATAAAATATGCTCTACTCAGCGTAGAAAATGATGTGATGTTCTAATGGTTAATGATGCCTACACACATAATTACACACTAGAGATTCAACCAGAAGGAAAGTGATGGAAATGGTGCCATTAGTATCCATTAATTACCATTTGACAGTTTTAAGAGTAGAAGAAGGCGAAGAAGGTGCTTTGGGGAGATGAAATAGGGGAGGGAAAAACCAAAATAGATTTTGGCTGTAGTGACTTCAGTATTTAGGTTGGCTTTTATCACCGAGTGTAAATCACATGTGCTGAGCAGCTATCAGAGAGCTGACACAATTTAGACTGAGCAGCTCTCATTACAGTCCAGTGGCAAATTGCAGTGGTTCATTAAGTCGTGTAGTAAATTTGGGGCTCTAAACAAATCCCACAAATTACTGAGGGTGATGCTAATAGATATATTGATGGACTTCATGAATGCTCTCCATTTCATTTTGCTCCACTTAGTAGACCGCTCGCCTCTGAGCGGCAATCAATCGTCAGATTTTACACGGAACAGCCACTCTGAGCTGTGCAAAATCTGCAAGAGTCATTTCATTATCTGGAGAGTTCACAGCACAAAGGAGTTAACAGCAGCGATTAAATAACCGATAAAGGGCACCGTTCGATCACTTCACAGCTCAAGGAGTGAAAGATGATGAAATGTGCTGTTCTGTCGCAGTTTGTCTAATGAATGAACTGAATAAACATACAGATGTGTTCACAAAACCTACATAGGAGATTTCAGTAGCTTCATGATTTAAAGATAAGACTTTAAATATCAAATATTTTGGTTTAAATCAACAGGTCCTTAAAATGTCAAAACTAACAATGTATTAGTTAATTTCTCAATACTTTCCAAAGTTCCTACCCAGTCTGTGGCATTCAGCCCAAAGCCCATTACTTCCTACTGAGGACGTAAATCTTTAAAGCTGCTATAACCAAGATTTTTAAAGGACTGATGATCAGATGGTTATGTGTAATGTGAAATGGTCTGCTCACTGAGACGAGCCAACAGATAATTATCATGTAACTCCGCAGTTCCCCTCTGCTCCAATTTAGTGTATTTCGACTGAAGCTCTTAATGTGAGGCTCGCAAATTTAAGGTTTTGATTTTGCCCAGCTGCTCCCATCAATCCCATCTTCCAGTTGTAGCAAACGAAAAAAAAGGATGGATAGATTTTTAAAAATTATAATAATTAAAAACTCTAAAAGGTGCATGTAGCACCTAATGATCCAGATACACCGATCAGCCACAACATTATGACCACTGACAGGTGAAGTGAATAACATTGATCATATTGGTACTATGTGGTGTTCTGCTGGAAAACCTTGGATTTTGGCATCCATGCTGATGAGACTTAGACACCCAAATAAGCATTGTCCCAGAACAAGCACACTCCCTCATGCAAACTGCAATCCCAAATGTCACTGGCCTACCCCCACAGGAAAATGCACCCCACCACATGGCAAAAACATCAAACAATCAGGAACATCTTGAGGAACATGACAATGGCCCAAGATGTTGATTTGACCTCCAAACTTCCTAGAGCCCATTCTGATCAAGCATCAACAGGATGCAGTGAAACAAGTTTGATTGAAAGAGGCCCCACTGCACAACCCAGAGTACCCAAAGGCACTGCCAACGTCCTGGTGCCAGACCCCATAGGACACCCTGAGAGGTCCTCTTGTCCATGTCCAATGCTTCAGAGCATTTTTGACCACATAAGGGGGACCAACACAATATTAGGCAGGTGGTCATAATGTAATGCCTATATATATTGATAGTGTGTTTACAGGTTGTTTTTTCTGTCCATAAGTAGCAACAACTTGTTATTGCACATTTAAAATATGTTACAAATATAAAGGTTCATTCTTTAAAACCTGAATAATTTCCTTAAACAGATGCACACTAGCTTTTAGTAAAAGTCAATCAAACAGGAGTGTGTTTGTTCCAGACCATTTTCAGCTGAGCATTTGGTGCACTAGTTAGTATTTAGGACAGCAAGCTTGTGTGCATGGGATTGACTCAAAATAAACTATTGTTCCCATGTTCATGATAATGAAGGCACAGGTTGCCCAGTGCAACAATAAAGGTCTGCAGCAAAGAGAATTCAGCTGCAGCAGCCTATTCATTGTAAAATGGCGATTCAGGCCCATTAGTTCTAAATGGAAGCACTTGTGAACAGTCCAAATGCTAATTGGAAACATTAATTAATTGTTGATTTAAAAGACAATGACTGTGAAATAATTTACCCGATGCCTGGTGTGTGTGTAGTGGAGTTACTGCGGTTTTCAAAAAGCTCACCTTGGTGTCACGATTGATCAAAGCCCACTTGACAGCTTTTACAAAACAAAGTAGCCAGAAAAAGATCTATTGATTCAGTTTGGTGGGAAATAGCCTCACAAGGCCAGGTGTCATATATCTGAGCACATGTTTGAGCAGCCTGCGTGTACTATGAATGAGTTCAACTTGGAATATAAGGTAAAGGCTAAAACGGTTATCAACAGCTGAGAAGATACTAGAAGAACAATATAGGAAAAATATAAAATAGAGTTATTTTAAGTAGGTAAAAGCTTCTAATGGATACCCAGATGAGAATAAAGGGCTGCTAAAAGCACTGCGGGACATGTGTCTATGTTTCTGTGAAGGACATAGGCTGTACATTTACTTGTCTTTCCAAGCAGCATTGAATCTGAAGGTCACTAAAGACAATATCCTCCCCCACAACTCCCTGAAGCCTTGAAAATGGACCCAGAAATTCATTATCCGACTGATTTGCAAACCAAAAAAAAAAAAGAAAGCCAATTTCTGCGTCCTCTTGCCCCGCGTCCCCGAACGTGCTTAAAAAACAAGCTCCCGGTCAAGCCAACTGTGTCCCACTAGCGGGAGCAGTCTTAAATTGGCCTGATAAGAGCAGCAGCAGAAAACGCCACGCATGCCTGTCCCCCTGATGACTGTGTTTCTGTGACGAACAGGAAATCATTAGTCACGGGTGCGGCGTGGCGGGGGTCTGCGGAGAAGGACAGAGGGCCGAGGAAGCGGCAACATGGCCAGACCTTAGACATCATCGCCACACCATCTGCTGAGGAGCTGCCAAGATTACTGGCAGACTGGATAATAACAGGAACGTTCACACTACGCTGCCAGCTTTACAAAAAGCAGATGATAGAAGAGGTCACATGTTGCCAAGTTTAGCACTGAGATGTGGGGCGATATTATTGCATCTGCACAAATTAAGCAAAAGACTGTAATATTACATGAGAAAAAAAATACCACCCAAAGCCAAGATGTGCAGTAATATTTCTACGGGGCCCTGAAGCCAAACAATGTGGCTTTGAAGTTCACACCCAGCTCACCCACACACAGTATAGGCAATACATTAATGTTATCTGCTCGTCATGTCAAAGAGCTGGTAATGAGCGCCTTGTGCTGCACAGGAATAAGAAATATTGGACTGATGTGGCCATAAAGAACCATGCGGGTAACATTCATTAAAGCAGGTCGATGAAAGAGTAGCAGCTTCTATACACACTGTAAGAAGTAATAGCATATCTCCAACCTGCTCACACCTCAGACCTTTTTTTTTGATGATTTTATAAATAATTTGGCTCCTCCGAAAATGAATTCAGTCTCTCTCTTTTTTTTTTTTTATTGTATCTTGGTAGTTAATTCACCGGCAAAGAGAGCCAGGAGCACTGATGACTCCACCGGGGTCTCTATTGATTTATTGTCAAAAAAAAATGCTGCATTCTCTTTGTATCCACACCAACGTGTATCCCTTTGTCTTCATTTTTCAATCTGTTTTTCATATATGTGGGACTTGAAAAGAACCGAAAAGACTGTTCACGGATAGCGAAGTCTGGGCTCAAATAAGCAAAAATGAAATTAAGATTCATTCAGTGTTCATCTGCAAACAGTAACAGAGATTTTGTCCTTTCGTGCGACTGAGGAGTCGTTCTCTCATCAGATTAATAGCTTCTGTCTGATGGATCTAAAGGCTGTGTCCTTGTGCCTCGTATTATCTCGTACCGTATGCAATGTCAATGTTTGAATAAAAGCTTAGGTACATAAGGCCCTCATGTTTTATTCCCCAGAGTAAACACACCTGTCCAGGTGGAGCTTTTGAGACACTATCATCCTCAGATCAAGGTGATAAACCTCCATGTTCAGCTAATAGATCATACAGATACGGTCATGAAAATACTACAGTATGTCTTTCATAGCTCTGCTTCAGATCTTTAGCTACTGCATGAAAACAACCAAACAAGAAAGCAGCAGGAAATGAATGCTCAAGCTTCAGCAGACATTCGATTTAATGGTTTTTCATTGCTGCTAATGTGAAAGCATAAGTCCCTGAAATTTAAGGCTGTGCAGAAAAACTCAATCTCTGTCAGGGACTGCTACGGTACTGACAGCTACAGTAATGATCTTGGATCATACATAGAGGAATCGCAGAAAGCCGTCTTAAATTAAATAATTTTTTACTTTCTATTAACTGAATGTGCCCACTATGAGTCTGAGACTGTCTGACTCTGCCAGAGGCTGCCAGCCTGGAGGTAGCAGAATCATTTGTGAATGCTGGCACGAGGACAACATATTTTCAGCTATGTGTGATCAGTGTTTTTCAGGGACAATAATTCTTTCATTATGAATCAAATGTATGCCAACTCAGTGTGTCCAAGTGGCAAAAAGACTGAAGAGTTTTGTGTGAGAGAAGAAGCCTGTTGCTTGAGTGATTTCAGTTCATCCGCTGGCTGGCAATAAAAATAAAATAAAGTGCAACCATTAGCTCTGAGGTGTTTTGGGGCAATGCGGTGCAGCTCCAGTCAGCTGAGCTACACAGTTAACAGTGTAGATTCCCAGAGAAGCTCATGTGGTTTTACTAAAAGAACATTATTCTCTAGATAAAACAGAATCAAGAGCAGGGTTTTCTCTAATTCAAACAGATTAAAGTGTGTGATATGTATGACTCCCGCTATGTGATCTATGATCTCAGGCTGCAGGGATGACATAGTGCTCTGTCAATTTTTTTTTTCAGGTTGTAATCTAATCATGATGATCGACCATCTTACTGATTCAAGGTCATGCTCAGAATTAACTTGTGCCTCTTCAGGCTCAAAGGAAAGTGATCAAGTTTGAGAGGATTTTGATTCATCTCATATCTGACAGTTGAACTGTACATTTAATACCATTCCAGTGTGTTGTTTGCTTTGAGGTATTTGAAAGATGCAACATTGCAGCATGTCGAACTGCTGTCCTCTTGTCTCTCTCTACTCTCACACAAACAGCTCCTACCAAATCTGTTCACCAACTTACTGCAGCTTATTACTATTGATAACTATTTATACACATGACCGCAACATGCAAATAAATAAATTCTTCTGGTGCAAAAATAGGATTGCTAAAAAACACAGGCTTCTTGCAACATGCCAACACTCATACCAGCACTTTGCCACCCCAAGTGTGTGTCTGATTTTCTAGCATCGATGGTTGCCATCAGGAGACTTTTCTGCTTATGGGGAAAGTTTAAAACTCTCGTACCTGCAAGTCAGCAGTGGCTTTAGCCACGGTGCAAATTGGGCTGTCAGAGAAACTGATGATGATCAAAATATGAACACCAGAACAAAACCTAAAAATGTCTGTCAGAATTAACCCCGACAGGGAGCAGGTCAGAAGACTACAGAGCAAAGAGCAAAGAGACTTTATCCCCTCTTCGCCTCGCCGGTGCAAAGAGCAGAATCAGTGAAATGCTAATCAGTTTGAGGAGGAGGAAGCCTGGCAAATTTCGCTGTGTCCTCTAAAATGATCTTGGTATCACTTGGCCATGATGATTTGAGCCTGTGACTTACTGTACGTAGGCAAGTGTACGCCTTAGCCAGTCAGGGCAGATTTATGACCCGCTGCGACAGAGCACAGAGGTGTGTACAGCCATCCTGTACGACAGCAGTTAACTATGATGGGGATTTATTGAAGCCTGCGCTTCTCAGCAGGTTTGCCTTACGCATGCACACACACACACACACACACACACACACAGATTTCCACACCAGTTAGCACCCACACACATTCACACCTACGGACAATTTAGAATAATCAATTAACCTCAGCATGTTTTT